>CAJNJA010061030.1:23789-53207 GCA_905231915.1 Symbiodinium necroappetens
CTCCTTGTCCCTAGCTTTCGTCCGCCCTCCTCTCAAGTATATTGAATTGTACTAAAGTAAAAAACGATGGTACATTCCATTGTATTGTATTGCATTGTGTTGTTTCGTCTTGCACTGTATTGTGCTGTCTTGTATTTATACTGTACTATATACTATATACTATATACTATACTATACTCTACGCTGTACTGCAGTGTTTTCTATAGAACACAAAACTTTATTATATTATGGTATACTACACTCTACTACGCGATACCATACTTTGTTCTACGATGCTATACTACGCTATATGATACGATGCTATACTATACTGTGATATTCTGCTATTCCATACTACAGTATACGAAAGTATACGATACGGTACTGTGTATTGTATTCGACTAGACCAGACGATAGACGAGACTAGACTAGACTTTGTGCTAGACTCTAGACACAACAGACGTGCCTGCATGCATGGATGCATGTATACTGGGGCTTCGGAGGGTCAGGCTTTCAGGGTTTAGGGGTTCTCTCCCGACGTTGACTTTGGGTGTGTTTTTTGATGCTAAAGTTTTTGCAGCCAAACTCGAGCAAAGCTCATCCGCAGGACTTCCAGCAGCAGTGGCATACCTCTGCGCAGGACGCCGGGTTGGAGGCTTTCCGGTGAGCCTCCTTGGACCGTCTGGGGTTGGACATCAACGGCTAATCCGGGGTACGTTGCGCTTCGTTGCTTGGTAAAAATCTGTTTCGACTGAAAGTTTCGAGGGCCTTGTACTCTGATGCCCAGACCTGACGTTCAATGACCCGAAAAGCCTAGGCCTCGGCCTTAAATTCCTTTATGAGGGAAAGGACAGCATTCCCTAGCCTACTTCCTCCGCCCCAAACTTCGAAACCCCCGACCCCACACTCACAAAGCAAAGGCCTAAGGCCCGAAGTCTGTGCTAACGGAATGGCCAGGATCTCTCAGCGCTCTCGGAGAAGCCACGGAGTCAGATCCTGCCAGAGCCTGGTGCCTCTCCAACAGTTGGGAAGTCTTTTGCGTGCTTGTGTTCTTGGGAGTCACCTGCTTAAAGCGTTCAAGCCTGCACATCACGGTTTGAATTGGTTTTGCTGGAGCTGCAAGTCCTGCTAGAGACCGGGGTTCTTGCGATCATTGCCTTTGTTTTCTTATTGGGTCGCCACCATCAGCACTGTCATTGCGATCATTGTGGTTTATGATGTTCAGGATTGTGCTCAGCTCGAAACCCCTAAACCCCCAAACCCGAGGTGCCGCACCCGAGTCTTCTGCGGCGCTGCCGGCTCGGGCCAAAAGCAGCGGAAACCTGTGGAGGCCAAGTAGAAGTTCCGTCTCTTTGGGGCTGGTGGCATTGGGATCCAGGGCTCAACAGAATTCCTACAGGGGTCGGGCTCTTACTGAGAGCAAAGTGTTTGGATGGTCGCGATTTAAGACCCCACCGCAGGTCTCTTGGTTTCCTGCTTGGCATTTGAGGTCCGGGGTCTGCGGTGCTGGCACATAGTGTGCTTGGCTGGTTTGCATTAAGGGTTTCCCATTTTCGCTGTCGGTTAAGCTAATGTAAATACTTACGTCAGTTGAGGCGCTAATGTTGAGCATGCTGAGCCCTTCGTTTTGCAGCGGATGATGATGCTGATGATCGTGATGTGGGCGCTGGTGCTGATGCTTTCCAAGGTCCGACTGCCAGCACATCTTCTTTCAACCTCCAGCAGCCCTCGGGTCGTAAACTCCCAAACCCCACCGTTCTTGCCTTGAGAATGCTATCGAGGCTTCTTCTGTCGCTGCACCGACTGGTTGCTGGGCCATCTGCCTCGACAATTCAGGGTGCTCAGAGGGGTTTCAGCGGTTTCAGTGCTTCCGCTCGCAGGGGTGCCTGTTTGCCGAGGCCTCGCCAGGATCTTGCGTGCCAGCAAAAGCCCTGAATGCCCAGCCAAGGAAGGGCACCATGGAGATGCCGGGCCTGGAGGAGGCTGCCGTTTCACAGTGTTAGACATGTTTAGGTACGGACATAGGCACACGCATATGGAAGTATGCGTGCATGTATGTATGTATGTATGTATGCATGTATGTATGTATGTATGTATGTATATATACATATATATATATACATATACATATACATAATATACATAAATAAATAAATATATATATATATATAAATATAAAATATAATATAATATACTATAATATAATATAATATAATATAATATAATATAATATAATATAATAGAATAGAATAGAATAGAATAGAATATAATATAATATAATATGATATAATATAATATAGAGTTACATACACACACACACACACGCATACACACACAGATGCGAGGTGTTGTTGGGCTGACAGGCCTGGCATGCGAGCCTGTGTAGCAGCCTACGGGGTCCTTCGTGAACCTATGGGAGTCTTCCAAAGGGATCCGTAAAGTAGACCCTAAGGAGCAGGATTAGAGGCCCTTGAAAGGAGCCATGATATAAGAAGCCTCAAAGGGGGCACCCTTTTTGAGAGTCGAGTTCATTTAACCGCAAGACTCCCAAAAACCCTACAGCCCCACAGACCTAGGTCCTAGCCCAGGCCCCAAGACCCACTCCCTGTGGACCCTGAGTTTTTTCTTCTTCGGACAAGCATCCCGAGCTCTGGCCTCTGAACCTCAAACTCGATGAAAACCAAGCTGCAAACGCCCCGACACTGCCCGACACCTGCAGCGCCCCGGTCAGGGGGAGCGGGATGAGCTGCTGCGCTATCAGCCCGGTGTTGCAGTCCTCGTGCCACGGAAGCAGGGACTGCGGTTTTTCGAGGGTTCGGGCCGGCCTACAGAGTTGCGGGTTGCAAAGGCTTTAGGGTTTAGGGTGACCGAAACTTGAAAGGCTTCACAGCTCGTCCGACGTTCTGTAGCGTTTTTGTAGCATCCTTGATGCCGCCGCAAAAGAGGCTCTGACATTGATGGGCTTTGGGGTTGGGTGTGTAACGTAGGGGTAGGACTCAAGCAGGGAGTCTGGATAATCGGGTTGAGATGCAACACGAGCGTCCTTATCTGAACAGCCGTAGGAAGCCTGCTTTGCTATCAGGTAGGGAAGATGAACCGCGTGAAGTGCACGGTGCAAGGGCTGTTGCTGGAGGATGGGCGCCAGGAGCTTGCATTTAGAAGCAAATCGATGCTTGCACACATGCCAACGTGCTTTTAAAGACATGCGTACTGACTGCGAATCTAGTTAAGTGAATCAGCAATCTGGGAATGTCTTCCTAAGCATGGACACCAACGAGAAAGCCATTCAAATCCTGGAGAACCATGGCTCCTGGAGTAATGCAGCCAGGAGAATCTTTATCTCATGCCCTCAGCGCATACGCTCCTCCTGGCCAGACCCGACACTCTGAAGGCCGCGCTTGGAGCTTGAAGGGTAGACGGTGGGGCCGGTGGGGTTCAGAGTCACGGCTTCGATCTGAGCCTGCCGTCAAAAAACGCACAGAAGGCCGTGATAACCCGGAGTTTCATAGTTTCGTAACGGGCCTCCACCTGGGTCACTTTAAGTAGTAGTAGTGTTGGAAGCGACAACCTGCCAGCTCTGTGGAAACAGAACAGGGTTAAGCCGCTTTTTGCAAGCAGCAACAGCTGACGATGCTGTCTGCACGAGAGAAGTGCGAAACGGCATGCTTGTGTAAGTCCTGTCTAGGCAGGATGTTTCTGCAACCTGGGTCACTTTAAGTCACTTTAGAGCCCAAGGCCCAGGCCCCGTACCCGTAAGAAAGAGGCCTTGAACGCCGAGCCCGTCATCGCCGAACCTCTGCGGCTCGTGGTCCTTCACACGGGCCCGGACTGGAGGGACTGGTTTCAAGGGAGTCGGGGTCAGTGTGGGTGGTTCGGGGGGGTCTTTTTGGGCGATAGTGGCTGTCGGGTTTTGTGTTTTTCTTGGGTCTGCGTGTGAAGGTCTTCCAGGCACCCAGGGCTTTCCAGAGCGGCGAATGCCACAGATCTGAGTAACGCACCAGACGAAAGAGCACTGCTTGCAAAGACAGGCGACGAGAACGCGAAGGCGCCGGGACGCTTCTGGGGCAACACTGAGGAGCCCTCCCTGCGCATGAAGGCAGGGCTTGAAACCTCCATCGGGTTCCGATGAGGTCGGATTGAGGCATTTTTCCTTGTGTTTTTCAGGCGGTTGCAGCGTCGAGCTGATAGACTAAAGGTTCCGGAATGATTTGAAGTCGGACCCGGAGTCGCTATCGTACAGCTCGAAAGCTCTGGTGTGAACATGTGGCTGCAGGTTTTTGCGCCGCGCTCGCCTGCCTTGCGGAAGCTGGCAGGCGTCGTGGGAGACAACGCATTATCCTGACTTTTGAGATTCAGGTTTGGCAAGGTGCCCCTTCTGTTCTCTGACCTTCGTTGATGTGTTGTCATACGAAGCGGGACTACTGCCTTGGCCCAGTGAAGGAAGCAGAGTGTAAACCAGAGGCTGGAGTTCCACAGAGCTTTCTCAGCATGCCTGCATCTGTGGGCACCTGAGTGCACTCCCCTCGGCCTTTCGGATCCCCATGTGCCATTCTGGACTCCCCGAGCCAACAGCTTGAACTTTCAGAGAAGATCGTTGTGAGCCACGACACCCGGATCTCCCGATTCCAGCTGCCTTCTCCTTCAATGATCCCGGGCTTCCCGCCGGCATGCCCATGACAATGACAGCCTTTCTCAAGAAGAAGCCAATGCATGCAAGGATGCCACCACGGGAGAGCTTTTTCTTCATCTCTTCCAAACGCATCCAAAACTGGACCTGGATCCACACGAGACACGTCACACCTTTGTGGCTTGAACTCACTCAGCAATGAAGTAGCAGGAGGAGATGATGGCAAGCTTGTTGCAAGAACATTACGCTCCCACCGAGCCCTTGTTTTCCTAGACGCAAAAAGTCTTCTCTCTTCATCTTCTTTTTGTGTCTGCGTCGGTTTGCACAGAATGTGTCGGTGTAACCACTCACCCCACCTTTTCATTCGTGTAATGCATGTTAGGTCGTGAGGTATTCCCTTGATGGTTGTGATGGTTGTCACCGGCGCACCGCGCACATATCATCCCCGGCGTGGAGTGCGGGGTATGTGTAAGCGGATCAGTTTTGAGCGTATCGGCTGGATGGTTCAAAAACGGTACTTGGATAGCTTGAACTCGAAGTTGAACTCCCCCGGCAAGTCTGACTGGCAAGAGATGATGGACAAGGTCCGTTTGTTGCGCAAAAAAGTACGCTCCCTCGAGCCCTATAAGTTCCGATGCACGAAATGTACTTGCTGTGTCCAGGCGCGTGTGACATGGTGTGCACACGCCCTCGTGTTTTGAACGCAATGTGTCGATTTCATCACTTACCTCTTCATGTCAGACATGTTATGTCGTCCCCGGCATGGAGTGCAGGGTATGTGCAAGCGGATCAGTTTTGAGCGGATCGGTTGGATGGTTCAAAAAGTGTGCCTGATGCTCAATGAAATCACTTGGCAGAAGTCGCTCTCATGCGCTGCTTGAGTGCTAGTGGCTTAGCAGGTCAGGCTTCAGCAAACCGGTTTCTGGAGCTTTTATTTGGGCCATCACTGTGCTCCTTTCCTTGGCGTCTGGCTTTGAGAAGTGTGCTTTGAAAGCCTGGGCTTGCGCAGGCTTGCGTGGCGCCAAGCAGCCGTCGGGCGGCTATCCTCGTGATGGGTCGACCAGCGGGACCTTTTGGGGTGTTTAGAGTTAGCAGAACCCTTGCCCGTTTTCGGGTCAATCCAAATCCCTGTACCCCACCCTAGGAATCCCACCAAACCCTCACCTCAACTCTCGCCCTCCTTCAAAAAACCAACTCCAACCCAATGAGTTGCACCCAGTCCTCACCACCATCCTCACTCTCATAGGAAAACCCACCCATTGCGTCACTACCACCCTCACCTCCCCACGAAAGACCACATCCTCTACCCACCAGTAGCATCACCAACGATACCGTAGGAAACGCACTCTCGTGCATAATCCTTCTCCGAAACCTCGCCCCCCTCAATCATAAACTTTATCTGGGGTCGGGCATCACGGATGCCTTGCGAAGCAGGTTTGGATTGCAGTGGTTATCTATGCAGACATGTGAGTGCAGCCGTTGTAGGGCATTGACATTTTGGACGAGGTGTTGTTGCCAGCGTTTCACTGAAGCCTAGATCTACAGTAGTTACGTTGTGCTAAAGAACCACAGCGCTCTCCATGCCAAGCGCAACGTCAGTGCAGACAAGGGTCCCTTGAAATCTCCTCAATATATTTGACGCCATGGAGACTCGACGCAGATCTGGCAAGTTCTGGTGGGTTCAGATTGGCGAAGACGACAGCCGTCTCACGAAAGTATTCGAATCAAGCCTCGGAGAACAGAAAGATGTGGATGAGTTGTTGAATGCGGTGCAACAGCAAGAAAAGATGGCAGTGCCTGCTTCAACACTTAAGCTGTTCAGTAGCCGTGAGGCGCAGCATCCAGAGAGGAAGTCAACCAACATGAGCATGTTGAACGGCGACAGTAGTGACGCGAGCCCACTGATTGTCAAATGTTCAGCGCCAGAATCATCAGAAGCCCCTCGTCAATTTTCATCCTCGTTCTTGTTCTCTTTAGTTCAGTTTTTCCCTTCCCGCTTATCCCCACTACTTAGCCTATTTAGCCCCCTTAAGTAGTTCACGCTAGGAGGTTTGGTCCTTGCTAGGTTCTTTGCTTGGTTAGTTTGGTGGCTCGGGTGTTTTTGCGGTTTGTGTGTAACACTTTCAAACTCTTTTGCAATAGTCGACATATCAGAACCTCTTTCAGGCAAGAAGCAGCACCACGAACTTGGAAGATGTCTTCAAGAAATACGCGGCAGATGTCAAGGAAGATGTCAAGGAAAACGTTAGGAAATACGTCCAGCAGACCGCGGCAGATCTGCAGCCCCTTCGGCATGCCGTGTTTGGAATTCCGGCAAAGAGTTTTCGCAGTGCAACAGTTGCCTCGGATGTGCGAGTCGCATGTGTTGCACATCATGGTGGAATCGAGCAGTGCTTGATTCTTCGGCACTTGCATGCCGATGCTGCATCACACTACGCGTGGAACGTCTGCGCTGCACATATCTACAACAAGGAGAAGTGCAATCAAGCCGCAGTTCTTGACTTTGGTGTGGACGATCCTCAAAACATTCTGGTTCTTATGCGACATTTAAAGTATGAGTTTGACAAAGGGCGGTTGATGTTCATTCCAGCGCTCGAGGATGCTGCTATGCAGCAGCGAAAGCGACGGTTCCGAGATACCCTGCAGCCTTCCGCAAAGTTGCCGCTGGAGATTCACGTGCGCAACGAACTGAGGAGTGAAGACGTGTGGACATGCCATTTATCTCCACATTCGGAGAAGTGGTACCATAAAGGTGCAGGTCTTGAGGGCTGACGGTCATTATTCTCCACTCACTTTCGGGGAGTTGGATGGCAAGATCTTTGAAGCAGCGCCGGTGTACATGAGGGCATTGTTCGAGAAAGCCGTGGGCGCGTGGCTCGCACACAAAGGCGACATGCCGAACCCGCATGATTCAAAGTACCTGGAGCTCAAGATGCTCGAGCTGGGAGAAGTATGCCCACATTCGCTGGTCTGATCGAATCAGACAGGTTGGCAGTGCATCAAAAGAACAACGCGTTGAGCATCCCAACCCTCCTGCCTGATGGACATGTTTCACATGAGATCTCTGCAAGCGAGGAAAGGAAAACAGGACAGGCAGCGAAAGACCCAAACTCAGCAGTTGAGCCAAGCAAAGGGGTGCATGCCTGCGATATGTTGAGAAACCTTGTCGATTTTTGACCCGAACCCAAAACCATAGCGCAAAACAGCCACGCCGCATATTTAGCACCGAATGAAAAACAACCAGCAACAAAGCCCAAGCAGGTTGCAGAATTGCAGAGCTGTTGTTAGGTTTTATACCTTTAGTATTTCAAAGCGCAAATATGGACGGCTTTGCCCTTCTACGAAATAGTAGTTCTGTCCTAGTTTCTTGTCAACTCTCTCAACGGTAAACATATTTTGTGACCATGTGCTTATTGAAATTAAAAAGCATAGTAAATTAAACAGTTTGGATTAACATTTAGACATTAAAATCTATATTATAACGACAGTAAAAGCCCTTTGGGCTTTCCAGCCATGAACTGAAAGATGTGCAACATACGCAATCAGCAAATCGCATTTTACATTTTGTAGTAAGTGGAAATCCCCAGTTTTGACGCTCGCAGAGTCTCGCGAGCTTAGCGACGCTCGGCAAAGCCTCACGAACACTCGTGACACCTTAACGCCCCGATTGATAATGAACCAGAAGGAACGCGTGAAAGGGGAGTAACGTGACAACTTCTCCTATCATAAGCATAGGATTAATTAGTTTGAATCAATGTTTATCATAACACATAAATTATGATAAATATTGTAAATTAATATAATATGACAATATTTGTCGATAAGATAACAAAAGATTTTACTAATGAGTATCATCCTCCCAATTGTGACAGGCAATGTGTTAGATGTAAAAAATGGAAGAATTTAGTGCATGTTAAGAGATGCTATTATTGTAAAACAGGAGTGTATTTAATGCAGTATAGGTTCACGGTTACTTGTTGTGCATGCCTTGATGGTATGAAAAATACAATGATAAACGATGAGTTTCAATGATAAACGAAAAAATTGAGTTAAAAGGATAGTGTCTTTTATATATAACATGGAAGGTTCAAAAATCAAATGCTCAAGGTGTCACAGTAAAAAGACAGTTGAAGAATTCGGATACCGTAAGAATAACAAGAATAGCAAACTGCTTGCAAATTGTATTCAATGCAAAGAGAAGAGAAAAGAGTATAGTCGTAAATACAAAAAACCAGATGACAAGCCGTCAGAAATAGTTACTATGTTTAACCATACACGACAATTATTGCTTTTATGATGAACTTCTTGAGAATTACTTTATGATATTCAGTAAGCAGGATAACAAGGTAATAATTGAAATTCCTATGAACGATGAGGTAAAGGATATCAATAGTAAGCCTTAGTAAGCAACCAGAACAAACCAGTGAAGACAACTCCTTTGCTAAACTGTATTGGATAATGCATTCATAAGTATAATATAAACATACCTCATAAGAATTTACGAGATATGAGTTCATTATGATTACAACCTTTTAAACTAAACCTAGTAAAATCTATGAGNNNTGGATGGGGTAAGTGGTTATTCCTATGCTGGTCTTGGTAATGGGGAAGTAGTGGTGTCATAGTTGGTGGGGCGTAGGGGGGAGTATAGGAATAATCCTCTTATATGGATGAAGTAATCGGTTATTCCTGTACCGGTATTGGTAATGGGGATGTAGTGGTGATATAGTTGGTGAGGCGTAGGGGGGAGTGTAGGAATAATCGTCTAATGGGTTGACTTGTGGTATTATTACCCAAAATGGGCAAGGGTTTTGCTAGCTTTTAGCTTTGGTGTACGTGGTACACAGATTGAATCCACCAGCCGTGCCAACTTTACGTACACCGCATCATAACACCAAGAGCTAACAGGTCTGAGTCAGCACGTACTTTGCAGGCAGCCTCTGAGCTTCTGAGGTGTCGAAGCCATATGCCCTGCAGTCTCCCGTTGCCAGGACTTTGCCTCCTGCAGAGGAGCAGCGAGCGAGGGAATTTTGGGGTCTGGGTTTCACTCCCGAGTCAGGTCAGGCTTTCCGAGGCCGGGCAGGGCCCTTTTCGGCGTGGGGCAGGAGTCGGTGGAGGTTGTTCTGGTCTTCCCCGATGAGAAGCGGAAAAACATCGCCTGGAAGCTCTTGTCGCAGGCCGGGTCGAGCGGAGCCGAGGCGAGACCCCATGTTGACCGGTTGCCAGGCCCATTCGCAGCTCATGCACCGCCTCTTCAACAGCGTTCTGAGCTTTCTCACCACGGTGAGGACGAAGGCTTAATGGGAAGAGTTAGACCCGCACCCAGAGCCCTCTGAAGCCGAAGGGGACTCTCGGTGGCCAAGCCCAAAGTGGCGGGGCTTCCCAACGAAGACTGTGAAGGTCCGGGCGTTGGCCTTCGATCCTTTTCCGGAGACTTAAGTTGTGAGTCTGATCATGAACGATGGCGACGAGGAGGGTAGTCACAGCACGCCAAGCAATGTGCAGCAAAACGCCGGATGCGTAAAGATGCTGGGAAGATGCGTTGAGGAATAGCTACAAATAGCGAGCACGAGAGCAACAACTGCTACTACCATCACTACTGCAGCACCACTGCCGCTACGACTGCCCCTGCCACTACCACTACCGTCCGCTACCGCCGATCTACCGCTGCGACTCCCACGTACCGCTAACGCTACCACTACCATTACCACTGCCACTCGCCACGACTAGCTGCTATTGCTACTGCTCCTGCTGCTCCTGCTGCTAAAGGAGTAGTAGCAGTACCTTGAGGCTGACGCTCGGACCATGGAGCTCTGCATTGAGTCTCCGTGTTAACGACCGCTGTGGGGCACTGGAAGCACGGAAAGCGGCAGCCCATGGAGCAGATGACACCACAACGGCAGGATACTGCACGCTGCACGTTCCCGTTCGGTGCCCCTGGTTGGAGCTAGCGCCCGACCCGTGATCGCGGGAAAAGATGCATGCAGGTGCGGAAATGTCCGAGCAATGAAGTCCTGCTAGAGTCTGCTAGAGGCGTCATAATGTGAAGGCACTGCAGACTCAGGGGAACTATGACGGTCATCTCGAATTGGCCAGCCTATGGGTCTCACCGCAGTTGTAGGCGCAGCTTGGAGCTGCCTGTATTGTCGGGTCGGGTTAGCAGACAATCCCGGCCAGAAGCCTCATGTCTCTTCCTATCCCTTTCCAGAACTTCCTTTAACCGACACGGGGCGGCCTTCCTGACCACCCATCCCCGAAGTACAGCTTGGAGTGCAACAGCTTCGTTCGAAAGGACCTGAAGAAAGCCGGTTGGGGGCTTAGTCGGAGCAAGTTTGTGGATGTTGGTCTCTGCATGAATTGTCTCTGTCTGTTCGTATGGAGACCTTTGGGTCAGTGCAGTCCCTTTCCAGGCTACCTGGGTTCAGAGGTCGGGTTGAGGCGTTCAGCGCGGGCGTTAGCATTTGGTGTTTCGAGCATGGTGTAGTAGTCCGCCTCGACTGTTTCGTGTACTACGTCACTGTGCTGAATTCCATACACCGGGTCGTATTGGTGATATTTCAAGAAAAGCAGACCTCAAACCGGCCCGCTCTTCCCGCACTTCCGTGAGACCCAGCGCCGACTGAGGGAAGAAGATGCAGCTGCTGGTGAAGTATGTCGGAGAAACGGAGAAGGTGCGGGTCGTACCTATTAATGTTTGAGGCGCGTTGCCTTACCTGCGATGTCTTGTCCAGAGCGCTGCCAGGAGCGGGATGCTCTGAAGAAGGAGCGGGATGCGCTGAAGAAGGAGTTGGAGGTGGGCAGTGACAAGCAAACAGCCACACGACCTTGGGTCAAGAACGCATGAGCAGGACTCTAGCTGAAGCCCTGCGCCACGAACTTCTTGTTCCGTCGTCAGGAGAAGGAGGCGTTGCTTCGCAAGTACAAACAAGCTGCGAAGTCTTTCAAGGCCACGCGGGGGTCAGCTTTTGGGTGTGGCAGGGTGGCTTGTGATAGGAAGCTCTGAAGAAGCAATGTGCTTGTATGACTCTAGGGTTGTTACAGAGCAGAAATCACGAGGAGAGGAGGCGAGGAGATGCGAGATTGGATATTGTCTTCGGGACGGGTTCCGGGTCTGTCAGATTAACCAGCCCCAAGATCCAAAGCCAGAGCCACCCGGAGGCCGCATCCCCTGAAAGTAGCAAAGCCACTAGCGCCACAGGCCACGAAGCTCTGTAAGTGCTGAACCCCGAAACCCTGGACGCCCTAAACACACGCTGAACTGACAGGAGGTGTTGCGAGACGACGAGGCAGGCTACGGAGCATTGGGGCATTGATTTGAAGCTGTCAGCCTTTGGGACCGTCATGTGTGGAGCTGTCTAAAAGTCAATGTGCTTGTATGACTGTAGGGTATTGCAGCGCAGAAATCACGGGAGAAGATGCGAGAAGATACGAGATTGGATATTGTCTTCGGGACGGGTTCCGGATTGTCTTTCAGATTTAACCCGGCCCGCCAGCCCCAAGATCCAAAGCCAGAGCCACCCCGAGGCCGCAATCCATGAGTGGAGTAAAGACCGCTCGCACGACAGGGCACAAAGCTCTGTAAGTGCTGAACCCCGAAACCCTGGAGGCCCTAAACGCACGCTGAATTGACAGGAGGTGTTGCTAGACGACGAGGCGCGATAATGGGGCATGAGCTCTTGATTGGAATCTTGTGGGAAGCCAACCATTGCCCCCAGCAGACATAGCCATGAACATAGATCTGACTGTGAGCCCCGTCAGCGGTCAGCTGTATGATCGTGGTTATCAGTACCATCCGTCACTAGAAACGATACATGTGCTTTCTGGCTGTGTCATACTTGCTGTCATCTCTGGTACTCCTGAGCGTGGCCTGTCTGCAAAGCTTCTGAAGGTTGAGGTGACTCCGACTGCGAAGATCGAGCCGGAGGCCTCGGCATAGCCTCTGCTAATCATCACCATCGCCGTCACCATCATCATCACCATCATCATGGGCCAAAGTGTCAAAGTTCTCGGGTAATGCTGAGATACTGATGGTGGCGAAGGCATGGTGCAGAAGCACCTCTCGAGTATGGCATTTAGCGAGTATATCTGGCTCAATCGAGCCAGCGAAGCGTCTGCCCAAGTCGCCTGCCTTTAACTCGACAATCTGCAAAGTCCAGGGATCTATCGCTTCACCTTGTAGTGAATCATTCTACGAGACCGGGGAAGCTTCAAAAAGCTCCGAAACGGGATCCTCGCGAGCCAACAGCTCGTCCTCAGACGACAGGAGGAGCTCGACGAGTTCAGTCGGATCATCTTCGAAAACTTCGCCGAAGAGAGGAAGCAGGCCCACCGCCCCGCCATGGACTGGCTGACTGGCTGGTGGGACTGTTCAGATCTTCAGCAAGCAAGGCACGCTTAGCCGTAGGAACTACATACCTAAACATGAAGAGTCACTATCAGCAACTGTGTAAGTTTGCATGGGTAGACACACACACACACACTGTATCAAAGCAGCTTGCAGCCGGTAAGGCGTGCATAGCATGACAATGACGAACGGTATGTGACGTGCTGACAAAATTTGCATGTGCATCTTTACCTTCAGCCGATGTACGGCTCATGTTGCAAGGTGCCCCTAGAGGTACAACACATGTGCCATTGCTCCTCTTGGCCTTTACTTTGTATTGCTGGCTTTATCCATAGGTATGTGCATGTGCATATTCACACATGTGTATGCATAAAGGAAGAGACAGAGAGAGACGCACATAAAATGCTGGTAATACCCTCGGCGCTCAGTCAACAAGAACGGATGGCCCCTTGCATGCCCAGAAAGACGAGTTCGGTCTCATCAGTCCCACCTACATGACCATCGAGGACAGCCGATCCGAGCCCCAGCGCTGATCTTCGGAGCAGTCTCTGTTGCGGCTTTGGAGGTCGGAGGCTAGCCTTGGGCCGTGTTGCATACGTGCAGCTGAGGCTTAGTCTCGCTGCGTTGTAAGGTAAGTTTCGGGATGGGTCGGCTTTCCGATTGTACGGGCCAACCCAGCAGCTAGACTTGTGCTCCGCAATCCATGGAAAAGTTGAGTCTCCGATGCAGGAATGCCGTCAAGAATGCGAACTGCAATGGCCCCGGAGTGCGCTAGTCGCTCTGCTGGGGTGTGTATTTCAGGGCTCGACAGCAGCGGTCGGACTGGGATTCTCTGTTTCTCGCGTCTTGTCTCCCGAGCTGTGACAGTGGGAGTGCACCACCTTTGAACGTTTAGGGCCTTTTTGAGGCCTGGAGGCCTTCTTTCTTCTCCTCAGACCTTGAGGCTCAACTTCTCCAGAAAACTAAGGCCCTGCATGGAAGGCGGCAAGAACCCGAACACATGGAGTTATTTTAGGCACATTCGCCATCCCTGCTTTATGAATAGCCCTTCGACCCATTTAGGCTCCTCAACATCCTGAGCCATAGACCTCGGCCTCGCTCAACCCAAAATTTTGTGAAGATCATGTACTATACTACTTATGGAACAAAATACAGTAGGTTACAAAATACAGTACACAATCCATCCTTCAATGCAAAATATAGATATATACATATATATATATACACACACACACGCATGCCTTTCTAAACGACTCCCGAGTAACTGCAGGCGCGGCTTGAATGCCGAGGGCGGCCTCGGCCATCTCCGCGCGCGGGTGCGCGCCGCGCGGGCCAAAGACCGCCTCAGCGCGGGCGTCCGCAACGGCCACGGGGACTGAAAAAGAAGGAGGCCGAGCATCCGGCATTTGCGGGGGGCGGGGGGGGGGGGAGGGGGGGAAGGGGGGAAGTAGTCTGGGTACCTTTTCATCCCTCACCTCCGTATTCAGCTTCCCGGATTGACATCGTCAACTCGGAGCCGAAAGTTCGCGGCGAGCAACAACCTGAGCTCCACATTCTTTCGCAGCCTCCGTTCTTGATCCGCAGCCCTAAATCCGAAACCTGATGCCTTGGAAAGCTGGAGCTCTGAGCCGGATCTGGATCCTTGCATCCTTGCCGCAGCCTCTGCGCGTCGAGCTTGCTTCGGCGAGACATAGGTTTAACTGGCCCTTCTGGCCGATGGTATATCTGGAGGAGGAGCCGGAGGGGTTGAACCCAGACTTCAGAAGCATTATGGCAGCGTGACATGTGAGATCAGAAAGCTTTCGTGAGGGCCCGAAAGTACCCACACAAATATGGAGCCTGAGCCCTGAGCAGCTCCAGCAACCCCGAAGCTCCAAAACAACACCGGCTAAACCCTCAACCTGAATTCGATTGAACCCTTCAATCCCAAACCCCAAGCTCCTCCCCGACTCCCCAAACCCCAAGTTCTGCACGACAAACCCCGAAACCTACATCTTGGAGCCCCCGCTGCAGGTTCGCCCTGATTCTGGCAGGCGCCATGAGCAGACCAAGGTCGCAGAATGCCCGGACACTCTAGATGCTCGGGCCCGCCACAGCAAGGTTCGTTTTGGTGCTTTTGCCATGATGACTCCTCTTTTCGTTATACTCAAGACTGTTTCAGACTTTGTTATTAGCAGTTATTTGCTCTTACGATGACACCCTGAGTCCTCGTTCGGCTTCTGATCCCGACCTTGGCTTGCAGCGGAGAGGTCCCCTGCATCTGCGAAGAAAGAGCCCACTCAGCCCCGAAACGAAGGATGTAGCGGTCAACGAGACGCTCTACTGCGAGCCGTACGGCCCCCTCCTCAGGGTTCACCGAAGTAGAAGGCGGGTTCTAAGCTGAAGCCACGAGCACCCAAATTGTCAAGGCGTTGACTTTCAGTTCACAGCAGGGCTCTGACCTCGACTTCGAGCTTTCTCTGTCTTTTCGGCCAGGGCTTTAGGGACTGCCAATGGTTTCCTAAGGTGGAGCATTCGGTGCTATGGGAGCGGTGCCCGTGCCAAGGTGTCCCTCACAAGCGCATCGGAGATGTGATCCTTCCAGCTTTCCTGCATGCCCAGTCCATGGGATCCCTGTGCGCACCTCAGAGGACCATGAAGTCGTAACTGCAGCTTTTCAAGAAGAGCCGTGCGACGTTTCAATTCTATCATTCGTCTCATCGCAGATGCTGCCCCAATTCTTTTTGCAGCGTGAGCACTGTGGGCCTACATGTGCCTGATGAATTCCTTCATGTACGCCTTATACGCATCGACAATGACCCGTGTCCTTGTTCACGATTCTATCTTAGCCTTGCGCTTCTTATCTAAGGAAACTTCGAAAGTAAGATATACGTACCGCAACCAAAGCCAAGTCCCAAGAATCAGCCCCCGAAACCTTGAACCCTGAACCCTAAGCCCCTAAACCCTAAACCCTAAATGCATATCAAACCCTGAACCCTAAGCCCTAAACCCCGGAGGTCTGACCAATGGCGCATCACTGAGAACGACACGCTGCTGGCCATCTCCCCAGGTCGCAGCTCCCGAAAACTTGGAGTTCTCATCTGGGGTTTAGGGTTCAGGGTCAAGGGTTTAGGGTTGAGGGTTCAGGGTTGTTTAGGGTTAGGGTTTAGGGTTTTTGCGCAGAAGTCCCGAAGTTCTACAAGGCCCTGAACCAGAGACCTCTAAATCCTCGGATGGCATCAAAACCGAATTGGAGCAAGGGAGCAAAGATAGTGTTTTGGGTTCTGGACCCGGCCCGCCGACAAGGCCTCGCCCCCGTTCCTTGGACTTCTTGGCACATCTACAAAGTCAGTTGCACGTATCAGATGTCCTCTATATAGCTATCCAATAGAATCCTGACCTCAGACCGAAGACCTCAAAACATGTTTAAAGCCCCGACTCTATTTTCCGAAGCATCAGAGACTGTTTGTGTTGTTTCGATAGGCTCTCGTTCTTCGTGCTGTCCCTCTTCTCTATCTCCTCGTGGCTCATCATGCTCAGTTTGTCGGTGCTGTGCTCCTTCCTCCTGCCGCCATGATACCCTCAACCTCCCTCAACCCTAAACCCTAAACCCGCCCTTAAACCCCAAACTGAAAAGCGGCTCTTTCTCGCCTTTGCAGGCCTCTTCCCAAACATCCAAGTCCTGGAGCCTCTCTTCGCGCTGGCCGGCGATCCGCTGCCTGCGGATGCATCGCCAGGCGGTCGTAGCATTCTCGTTGTGCTTAGTAGACCCAGCGTGAATCCATGTCACCAGTGCTTGGTACTAGCAGACATCGGCATAGTGTCAGCAGCTGTGCTAGCAGCTTCGCATGCATAGAAACTGTCACAGCAACATCGGTCGTGATGATGCTTGCAGTTTCTAACCAACATGACGATGAGCAACGCCACCACGACTACTATATCACCGATGGGGTATTGCAAGACAAATCTAGCTGCAAACCATCATCTCGAGACGCCAAGGCCGCCAAGACCCAAACCTTGTAGCTCATAAAAGTGAGCATGCCACCGTTCGAAGCCCTGGCTAGGCGGGCCTGTCGAGGGGGCATGTGCCTTCCGCCAGCGCATGCTGGAGATGGAGACGAGCCAGGAGGAGAGCCCCAGGGCCGGGTCAGGTAATATATAATATATAATATATAATATATAATATATAATATATAATATAAAATATATAATATATAATATATAATATATAATATATGTCAATCTTTGGCGAGCGTGGGTTTAGGGGTCCTTGAGGTGGCGAAAAGCCCGGGAGGACACTGTGGTGTAGTTGGCCTGTTGCCTGCTGAGGCTTGCATGCCCGTAGCCTTTGCAGTAGCAGTCGTAAGAGCATGACGCCGGTCATGACCAAACCAAAACATGGTGCTAGCAGTAGGCACTGAGCATAGCGATGATGGTCGCACTCGCAGTAGTGCGTACTACTCAGGCAATGATACAGAGAGTAGCATGACTTCACTGACAGACAGACGAGATTAGCATGCAAGAATCTAAGAAAATCCAGCAGCATGGTATTGATTGCCGGTGCCGTGTTCAGCACCATCATCGTCAGCTGTACCACCGTAAGCACCATCATCATCATCATCATCATCATCATCATTCATCATCATCATCATCCTCGTTGTCGTCGTCGTCGTCTTCGTCGTGTCATTCATTCATCCATTCATCATCATCATCATCATCATCACCTTCACCTTCACCTTCACCTTCACCTTCACCTTCACCTTCACCTTCACCATCACCATCACCTTCACCTTCACCTTCACCTTCACCATCACCATCACCATCACCATCACCACCACCATCATCACCACCAGCAACAAAAAACACCACCACCACCACCACCACCTCCTCCTCCTCCTCCTCCTCCTAAGCAGCAGCATTGTCATGGTCCATCAACGAACAACGAACATAATCAACCGAACCCCTGAGTAGAGTAGGCACCTCAAAGCGGGAGATGCAGGCCGCTTGCGGACTACCGGCACAGCGGCAGTTATCATCACTCACCACAAGCACCATCAGCATCACCACAGCGTCAAAAGTCAGCGTCAACATCAACTATCATTGCAACCGACCAGCGCTAGCTGTAAGTATCACTGAGCATCTCAGCATTTCCATAGCAGCATTTCCATACCATCACTAGCATAGTCAGCACCACTCCGACAAGCACCGCTGTACCCTTCCAACTAGCTTGAATCGCCTCACCAGCGCATGAGGAGTTGAGTCGATCCGGTAACCGCTGCCTCTTCACCCTCCTGCCGCCCTGGCTGCCTCTTGGGCGAATGGATCCTGGCTCCCTTCGTTGTGCTCAGCGTTGTTTTCTTCAGAGGAGCACTCCTTCCCTTTGCGAATCCTGCAGAGATCTGGTTCAGAGGGAATTAGGTCTAGGTCATTCAGGCTTTCGGATCGATGCAGGCGGCAGGCCTTACAGCGTCTACGGTTTCGGCGTGGTAGGCTCACCTCGTCACGCTGCAGTGTTTCCGTTTCTCAGGCACTGCATGAAGGTGCAAGGGTGGTCACGTTGCCGACTGTCGAGAGTTGTCGAGCCAACAACGAAAGCCAGCGCCCGAGGCTGCCCATGAACGGAGCTCGACGATTCGGCAAGACAGCGGTGCGCGGGGGCGGGCTGACGGGCTCCTGTGTGTTCTTGTGACTGCCGGGTTGGCTCACCTTCAGTGACCTCCTGACAGGGCGACCGCTACGAAACGCCTGTCATTGTAGGCGAAAGCGGGTTTTGTTCTCGCATCGACGAGATTGAGTAACGGGATCAGGGCGTGGCGGGCCTTGTGTTTTGATTCATGTCAGCTTACCTGGTTGATTTGGGGTGGGCTTGAGGGATAGAACCGCTAAGAACCCAAGGCAAAGGCCGAAGTGCTGGAGTGCCCACAGGAACTTCAGGCAGTTCCCGCCCTCGCTCACAAATTCCGCGGACCGCACAGGTTTTCCTGGCGGACCCACGCTACCTCATCATGAGGCGGTTGGGGACATGTGAGCTTGAACCTGCCCTGAACCCAAGTGCAACCCGAAGCCCTGGACTCCAAAGCCTTGGAAACCGAGGTTAATAGTTGTGCACTGGTATGATGGGCGCGCCTTATAAGCTCGAGTAGGGTTGAGTAGCCTCAAGCTTAAGGCTCGGTGGTTCCCTTCTTGAGCTCAGGAGTCGATTCGCCCATGAGCCCGAAAGACCTTGAAGCAGGGGCTCGCTCTCTCTCTCTCTCTCTCTCTCTCTCTCTCTCTCTCTCTCGGGTTCTCGCCGCCCGTCCCTGTGAGGCAGCTGAAGATGTGGGAGATCTTCAAGACCTGCATGGCCAAGAAGGGCATATCCGGCTGCCAGGGACCGGGAGGGATGTGAGCCACTGAGGGGCGAAGCTTAGGACTTGTGCTGAAGCTCTCCAGAGTGCCTGGGTCGCCCCTGCGGATGTCCAAGTTCTGAGCTCCGCGAGCTCGATGCCCCGGAAGCTGAGAGCAGAACAACCCCAGCTCCCGTCTTGTCCCTCCTGGTCTGTTGTTCGGGGCCAAGGGTGTAACACCGGCGAATCTCAAAACCCGCCGCTCGAAACACGAGACACAAGCAGCGGCAAGGATATGGCGCGCTGGACGAGTCCGAATTCTTGAGGGCTTACCTCGAGCAGGCTTTGGGCTGTTACTCTTGCCTTCTTTGATGGTGTTTGGACGTGTTTTGGGCGTACATGCCAAGTCTGAGAAGGGTTGAGGATTTTTACACTTCTGAGGTCAGAGGTTCGAGAGAGCACGCATGTTCGATTTCGCAGAAACTCCAAACCTAAAAGCTTGATCCGCGAGGACTGCAGCCTTTCGGGGGAAGAGATGCAACGCCTGTCGCGCTGGGCGGTGGAGGAACACAGGCCGGAAGCAGGGGACAGGATGATGGTCGTGGTGATCATGCTGGCAAGTGAAGGATCATGGCCGCTCTCGTGGTGAGTGTTGGTGTCGCCTGGATTTGTGGTTGTCCCCGAAAAATCGGCAGCCCCTGGTTATCCTAGTCTGCAACACAGGCAGCCGGGCAAAGTCAAGATTTTCTTCGTGGAAGACTTCGTTGCAGAGCCTGACGTGGCCCTGCGAGGCAGGTCGGGCCACGGCTTTCGAGCTTCGATTTGTGGGAAGCTGGAGTCTTGGGGCTTTGCCTCTTGAAACAGCTGCTCCTAAACCCTTCAGGCCCTAAACCCCAAACCCTACGATAAGTGCTTGGCAGTCCAGAGCTTCTGAAACCGGGGGAGCTGCTGTGGGGCTGAGCTGTCAGGCCCTCCCAGGTCGCGAGTCCCCAAGCAACCAGCAACAAGAGCCCGGAGCCTTGACCTCACCTGATACGAGCCACACAGCCCTCAGCCCCTCCTAAGCTCCAGCCTCCTTGCGCTCAACCCGCCAAAGAGACCCTCATTCTCAAACTCGGAACTCCCGTGCACTGGCTGCATTCTTCCTATTCCTTTGGTTAATTGCTGTTTGCTTATGGGCTGGTGTCGCTGTTGACAGGTTTCGCTGTGGTAGCATTGTTACACTTGTTATGAGTATGCCTATGATTACGGTTATGATTTGTGAGTACGGTTTGTGCTTAAGAGTATGATTGTTCTTATGATTCTGATTATAAGATAAGCTACACTTGTTCGTACTATTCTTGTTTGTTACTTAGTGTTGTCGTGATTCGTCTGCTTACTGTCTTACTGTTGTTATGATCATCGTTGCCAGCATCGTCTTCTTGTGACCCGCCGTAAGCCCGACATGTTCGAGGCCTCGCTCGCTTCTTGGGCGTGCCCGACGAGTCCGAGGTCTTGCACCAGGCACCCTAAGCCCTAAACCCTAAACCCTAAACCCTAAACCCAATCCCGGGCCGTATCTACCTCTGTATGTCTACGAAGGAGGAGTCCGGAGTCTGGGGTTTGGGACTTCCATGGAATTTTCTTTTGGGGTTCCGGCCCAAGGGCTTTGTGAAGGAGGCTTTTGAGTCCTTTGTAGCTGCTCAGGAGTTGGGTTTGGGGGAATTTCTTTGCCCGGACAGACGTTTGAAACTGTGGTGGCGTCCTCATGGGCACCGTTAGGCCACCTAAAACGGCAAGGCAGCCGATTCCTCCCAAGCCCTAAACTGTAGACTCAGCCGGTTGAGCAACGCTCAGCGCCTTGCGGAGCTGCGTATCAGTGAGGCAGTGAGTGAGGGACACTATACCCACGCTCCAAAGCCTCGTCCAGGAAGCACTTCACGCCCTAAACGACCCTGCACATTCCTACACCCTGCGACCCGAAACCCACTACAGCCCAAGCCAGGCCATCAAAAAGCTGGAGGGACTGCGCCCGCACGGCCTGTTCTTTCCGCGCCAGGAGCCATGGTTTAAGTTTCAAGGGACCTCTGGCCCTCATGTCCCGATCTTTCGAAAGCATTCCTGTAAGCACACTGCAGCTCTACTGGTATGCAGTGTAGGTAGGAGTCATGCCACCGCTGATTTATATTCCATGTTTCGGGGCTATCATGGCATGTGTATGGAAATCCTGTTTCTAGGGCAAATCTGTCAACATGGATGCTTAGTCAACTTAGAATCACGGCAGTGGTGCATGCTGTTGAAGTCAGCACTCAACGAAGACTCTCGCTCAGCATGGTGAGATCGACTTGAGACGCTGCGTCGGCGTACCCGCCATGCTCTGTCAGTTTCACCACTCTGTGACGACAAGCCTACAGACCCGTTCAAGCTTGGCTATGTATTGCATCTAGAAGAGGTATTGATATTTTTGATCAAAGTTTCTGGACCCATATTCTCTTGCGGCATCATAAATACATAGGTAAATGTTGAGGAGAGAGAAAGATCGGCAAGAGACGAAAGGATGAGTTCCGAAATGACGCGACGTCTTGAGCTGATAACCGGCACAGACCGGCATCTCGGGTGTGCGATTGCAAGCTTGATGGCTTCTTTTGCCCCTGAGGCCGTGATCCCAGGAGACCTGTGCACGGCCAAGGGGGGCAAAGGCCACAAGACCCGATAGCCTGGGACCGCCGAGCAGGAAGAGGATGAAAGGCACCCTGGTAGGAAACAACAAGAAAGCCCTAAACCCGAAACGCGAAAGCCTTAAATGCTCAGGCCCGAAACCCTCTTCAATCATGTCGATTCTTGAAACAGATGCCCTGAATCCTCAGGACATGCTGGAGCTGCAGCATTTCTTGACCATCACAATGGACTTTGAGTCCCACAGCTGACTTCCCTTGTCGTTAAGGGCTGGCTGTTTAGGAAAGAGTGCGGTTGAGCGTAAGGATTTGGGATTTGTGGTTGTTGGGGCTTACAGCGTGGATGTGCCAAGGCTTGGGAGTTTATGGTGCAGAGTTTTTGGCTGGGCCACCCAAACTCGAAGACTCGTCGCATTGCTGCTAGCATGTGCAGCACCTCAGAGTCGCGGGATATGACGTTGACTTAGGCATAAGGGTTCATAGGCGTCATAGGCTCCAGGGTTCAGCAGGGAGTGTCGGCAGGTTTAGGGTGTCAGTCCGATGGGACATAAGACGTTTAACCTGGGCCTCGAAGCCCCCAAGCCCCGAGTGCTAAACCGTTCAAAGTGTAGGAGTGTAGGAGTCCGGGTTGGACCGCGTGGTACTGCGATAGTCAACGGAGGCATCTTTTGGCTGATCTTGGGAGTACGCAGTGGTCAAACCCGGCTGACAGGTAGTCTTTCACCTCAGTCGCATCATGACCGCGAGTATGCATCTTCTTTTTGTAACGGCTGTTTTGTGTGACTGGCGCTATCTGTGTTTTCTTACCTCTTGCTGCCAAGATCACAATCATCATCGCCATTTCTCTGAATCGTTGTCATGATGATGGCGATGACATGATGACGACCTGTCGACGATGGTGTCGATGGCGGATGGCGATGAGGATCGTGATGGCGGTGATGACGATGATGACGAGAGCAGAAGATGCTGCTGCTGTATGTGATGATGATGTTGATGATGACGATATTCCTGCGTCGAAGGCCTCTCACGCGGGTTTCTAGATCTTTCACGGCTAAGCTCTACACAGACTTCCGCGATGAACCTCCGAAGCTCAAAAGCCCTGGGCTCGCAAAGCCGACCTCCATGCCTGCGAGCTTGGAGCTGCTGAAGGTCAGACCAGTTCTTCGAACGAGGGGTCTAGGGCCTCTAGGCCTCTAGGCTGTAGCCGTCCCGAACCATAGACCGAAGTGCCCTAACTACCCTAAGGCCCTGAGACTCAGGTTACGTCTGGCCGAGTTGCCCAACAAACTCCAGGGCGTCTGGCAGGACCCGAGAAATTGTTGACTTTGGCTTCTCCGGGCAGCACCAGAAGAGAAGAGCATACCTACAAAACATATGTCTATGTATGTCTATGTATGTTGCGAGCGTACAGAATGGTAGATTTCTAGCGTCACGGAGCCGCCCGTCGGACGGCCCAAGTCCCTGCAACGGCTTGCCCCCCGCAGACCGAAAGCCCTGAGGCCGGTAAGAGGGCCTTCCTTCTCCAAGTCCGTGAACTCTTCGGCCTCAGACTTGTAGGACTGTAGGTCCTCGCAGCTAAAACTTTTCTTCCCTGCAAGGTCAATACGGAAGCTTTCAGCCTCAAAGCCTTCAAGCCTTCGTGGGTACCGGGTTTCGGCCGCGTCAAGAATCCAAATCAGGACCGCGTGTCCATGTGGCCCCAGCTGCCCAATCTGCGACTGGCCACCTTGGGACAAAGCCTCCAGCGCCACAAGCCCAGGGCTGAGATCCAACAGCTAATTGAGTTTGTGCTGCATCGGGCGTATCCTTTAATTGGGGGCCTTTAGGATAGTTCAGGGTTGAAAGCTTGGATTCCGCGCATCCGGGTTTGCCGCTCAGGTAGTTTTCGGGATCCGTTTCAAGTAGATGCAAAGCAGTTTATGTCGAAGCATCTGGGCTCAGCATGTTGTCCATGCTCGCTGAGCAGACGTGTTGTAGCCGTCGCCGACCTCCAGCGTCTCTGTTTCAGGGTCTGGCACATTTGGTCCTTTCGGGGTATCATGAAACCATCTGAGTCATTTATGTTCTGGAAGGGAAGGCGAAGCTGCCAAACATCTCGGAGCCTGAACCACGCCGGAGGATGTGGGTGGCTCCCATTTGGTGGGCGGCCCACAGCGCCCCTTGCGCCGCAAAGCACTAGGGTTCATGGGTTGTGGTGCTCCTAGGACGTTCTTGGGTTGACAGGGGCTTTGGGGTGGAGGAGGACGGGATCCACTGGGACCAGTAAGAAGGGCAACGGAAGAACCTACAACATCACTGCAGATTGCAACAGCTTCGGTGGGACAAATGGGGCTAAAACCCACCAGGCCGAGATCTGCAAGCCCTGCAGCTTCGCTCCGCGTGGCGTCTGCCGTGCCGGCGATGCCATCCGGCTCCATATTTAGCCCAAGCGCACCACCAAACTCCGGAGTCTTCGGGGGTCCGTGGCTGCCTCTGATGTGAGTTGGGATATAGCAGGAGGGACATTGGCCTGTTTTGCCAAGAGAATTTTAAGTTTAGACTCCCGTGGCCCAGTGGCTCTCTGCAGCTCAGGGATTAGGAAGGGCTCCAGGGCTGAAAACAAGGCACCTATATAGTAGAGAGTAGAGAGGAGTGGAGCATGCAGCCTTGGGCCATCTCGGAGGACTGTGACTTCTGCCATGCGCCCAGCCACCGTGCGCCTCTGCGCCGGCCGAGCAAGAAGGAGCCGGGACGGTGGAGCGGAGAGCAGCTGCAAGCCCTGCGCTCTGAAGCGGCTGATTCCTGAAAGGAGCGCATGCGACGCCTGCGCAAGTCCATGCGGGAGGCAGCTGAGGCTGAAGCTGAGGAGGAGGAGGCCTCTTGGGAAATTGCGGATTGAGGGGGCTTGTTCCGGGCTAAAGTTTGCTAAAGAGTGCACACTCGGGTGGTATGGTTGGCTGTGGTAGTCTTCTGTGACATGCTGCGTGGGAAACAGCAATTCGCAAGGAGCAAACTGAAAGGGAATGAAGAGCCCAAACAACGCCGGACTCTTCTCAGTCACTGACGATCTCGACGTCGCCTTCGACCGCTTCCTCAGGGTTCGCCAAGGCTGTCTTGAAAGCAGACATGCTGACCAAGTTACCACCCGTTTCTGCACAGCAATATTTAGTAGTTGCACTTTGGCAGACCCCGAGGGAAGAAGGCAAAGGGTGCAAGAAGTCCTAAGTAGTGGGGATTTCTATCGGTATACGAAGATCACAACACACTTGGATAATGGACATGTCATGCACCCTTGGCTCGGCAATCGACTGCATGAAAGGAGTATGTTGACCAGAAAATGATCTTCGTAACGCTATATTCTGTGTCCAACTTGAAAGCAGCAGAACACATTTCCGGGGCTGTGGCCACAACGCCACATCTGACTTAGGCCTTGCTCCCAAGTGGAATGCTGCGCACGTTGTTAGGGAGGTCCAGTCCGGAAAGTGCAAGCAGCAGTTCAGCAGCCGTGATAGAAGCAAGAATTGTGATTTTCAGGCTTAGCCTCGGAAGCCCGGGTAAGACGCTCGAGCTTTCAGTGTTGCCTGCGAGTCAGACGTGTTCTTGTTCCATTTCTCGTCCGTACGTTTTTCATTTTCAAGGGCCGCTGCTGCCGCGAAACAGTTGGGAGTCGAAAGGATTGAGTCAGGGTGAGCGGACCTCCGGTGGTTTCGCGTGGTCCTTCTTTGGTTTGAGGGATCTCTTTCATTTCTGCAAGACTAATCCTGGAGTGCTCCGGGAGTGGTTTTGATGTTCCTTGACTGTGCGGGAGTGGTTTTGATGTTCCTTGACTGTTACGACTGGAAGATGCTAGCTTTTCTACCTGATCCGGATCTGCTATCTTTATTCCACTTTGTTCAAACTGTAAATCATACTGAGTTGTCGGTTGACACATGTTACACGGTGCAGCCCGATGCTCGTACCAGGTGAAGCTTGGGGCACGATCGCGCACCCCATCGCCAGGGGGATTGTTGAGCTGATACCACGGATGCTTCGTCGCATTGGGAAAGTTTGGCTTGGAGCTGTTTTGTTCGGCCAGCTGTGTCTGGACGGCATTGACAAGGATGTAGAAGTATACTAAGTTCAATGATGATTGTGCAGACAGGAGGGAGGGATTCTAGCAGCCGAGTCGTGGTACTGGCAGACTTTTGCAAGCCTGGAGCTAGAGCTGGAAGCCTCCCAAAGCCCCGGCTCGGCTGTGAGGAGCAGGTGGCCGTGGAATGTACAGATTGTCGGGTAGCTGACTTCTCGCACTTCCCGCGCTTCATTGGTTGATATGGCTCAATGTGAGGCAGTCTGAAAGAAAAAAGATGTTGCTGGCTCACCCTGGAAAGTCCGAGGCCTTTTAGTGCTGTGGAGTTCAGGACAGTAGGCTTTCCAGTCCCGGCAAGTTTTCTTGCGTCTTGCCTAGAAGAAGGCCGTGGTGCTTTCCTGACCCAGATAGTTTGACTCTTCCGCTGCTCCTCTGAGCGGTTGCCCTTGGCCCTCGAACTCGGATGGGCGGAGCTTGCGATTGCTCGGCGGGAGTATTGCGGGGTCTGGCCGTGGGCCATTTCCCCGGCTGGACCTGAGCTTCAGAGGACACCTGCCACAACAGCCCTAGTTCAGAGGCCTTTTGGATCGGTTTCTGCCATCAGACCTACAAGGATCTTCAAGCTTACATCGTGACTTCCCAAATCGTGGATCCTACTGAAAGCTCCAGCGTGTCAGCCTCTGTGCAGCCGAAAGTTCAGATAGAAGCAGCTTCTGAACGCGCTTTGATGCGTGCACGTCGGATGTTCTTGGGCCACCAGTGTCTGGCACGAGTTGGCTCGTGCCTGGACATAGGATGGCTGCGAGTTGACTTCTGCCGCACGGGATGGTTCCGATAGGGGCCCCAAAGCATCTCACGAACGAAGTTGCTGGAACCAGAAAAATATCGGATCCTCGTGTTTACGCGCTCCTTTGGGGCCCCATTCAAGAACAAGCCCGAGGACGCGTGCAAAATTGTGCAAATTAGATGCAAGGCGCCTCCGTGTACAGACTCCCGACCACTGGGAGGCAGCCTTCCTCTTTCAGATCTGACCTCGTCTTGTCTCAAGTTGGTTGGTGCAAGTCCTTGTGTGGAGGGGCCTGGTCCGAAACCATCCTCAACGCTGAAATCCCGCAAAGCCCTGACGAGCCTGTGTTGCAGCCCGGCAGCCTCCGAATCTGTAAATCTCTAGCGCCGACACCCTTCTTCTGTGGCAAGACAGATCTTTAAATGCCGGGAGGGCAGCACATGCGAGCTGGAGCTCGGCCTGAGTTGCTCTAAGCAGTAGGAGCTACCATTGCAGGGTCTTGGGCGTTGGGGGTTTTGAGTCAAGCCGTTGGATGCTTGAGTTGAGCACTTTTCAACCCAAGGGTTTAGAGCTTCAAGTCCCGGCCCCCATGTCATTCGCTATCAATGTCTGCATCTGAGCATGCGATGCCTGATCTATCTACCTACCTATCCATCGGACTACTGTATCTACTTATTTACTATCAATCAATCTATCAATCTATCTATCAATCTATCTATCAATCTATCTATCGTCTATCTAACTATCTATCTGTGCGTATATCCATATCTGTATCCATATCTATATCTATTCTGTATCTGTATTGATAAATATATCTGTATCGGTATCTGTATCTGTATCCATATGTACCTGTATCCAAGTACATATTGGTATCTGCATCTGCATCTATACTTATCTATATATGTATATATGATTATTATACCTGTATCTGTATCAGTATCTGTATCTGTGTCCATATCTATATCCATATCTGTATCCATATCTTTCTATAATATATATATATATACACGTATACACATCTATACCTGTATCGGTATTTATATCTGGATCAATATCTGTGTCTATGTCTGTATCCATATCTCTATCCATCTATATCTACATCTACATCTACACTTAATCAACCTTGTAACTAAGTGGTTATCTGGTTATATCTTTAGTGAGTTACCTATTTCATTCAATTTTTAATTGGTAAAGTATTTAACGAATCAGTTAGGTCATTCATTAGTCAAGAAATTAATTGGTCGAGCAGTTAATCAACTACTTCATTCATTTATCAACAAACTAGTTGATGGAGCAGGCAACTAGGTCATCAGTTATTTGTTTAATTCTTTAAGTAATTAAGTCGGTTAGCATCATCCACCGTATTTATTTTCAATTCAGTTAACCAACCAGCCATCCAACCGACCAACCAACTAACCAACCAACTAACTAACTAGGTAGTCAATCAGGCTCATTTACTGAGTGCGTTAATTAAATAGGTAAGCAAAAAAAAGTGGCCATAGATATTGCCATAGATATAGGTATAAAGGAAGATAAGTCGATCGGTAGATAGATAGATGCATAGATAAGTACATAGACAAAACAGTCAACACGCTATTGAGCAAACAAGCAAGCAACAGACACAAACGGATAACTCAATAAACCAGTACATAGATAAATAGACAATCCAATGACTATGAATCTTCCACATAGATAGATGGTTAGATAGATAGATAGATAGATAGATAGATAGTTAGATAGGAAGGAAAGTAGGTAGGTAGGTAGATAGATAGATAGATAGATAGATAGATAAAAGCATAGATATGTATTCATGCATGCATGCATGCATGCATGCATGCATGCATGCATGCATGTATGTAGGTATGTAGGTATGTAGGTATGTAGGTATGTATGTATGTACGTATGTATGAGATGTGTATACATACTCAACAGTTAACACCTGCACAGTGGTAGCATAGATGTAGCATCAACCGCTGACATTCAATCGATAGTGCTTGCCGGCGCTGCTGCCCTCCAAGGCAAGGTGACGACTTCAGCATTTGAGAACATGCCACAGGCAATCAGCAGACTTCTGCGGATCCGAGCCGGTTCGGCGTGGGATTTGCGCTTCAAAAACCCAGCGCCTATCGCCAAGCCCACGTCCTGCGTAATCTCTACGTAATCTCTTTGCAAGTGGTTCATCCAAGTCTTCAGGGTTTTATTGCGATGTGTACAACTGGGGTGACAACGATGTCAGATGGTGCGCAGACACGAAGGATCTTGCTGACATTTCGCCAAACTCTTGCCGATCGATTTGAACGACCGGACCGAACGGAGGGATCTTTCGCTGCATAATTTTGTTGTTCTCTGCATCACTCTCTCTTCCTGTACAACGTGCTCTGTGTCACTGTCTGCTCCCTCTCTCTTTCTCTCTCTCTTTATCTCTCTCCCTCCTCCCTCGCCGATCGATGAAAACGGACGTAGGGATCTTTCGGTGCAAGCCATCTGCCGCGGCCCAGCTGGCTCGACGGGAGAAGGGTTTCGTCGCCATGGCCTCTCTTCGCCTTCTTCTGCTGGGGTCCTGGGCCTTTGGGGCCCTGGGCCAGCGGCTCGACTGTTAGCCTGTTAGTCTGTTAGTGGCTTTGGATGGCTTAGGCTTAGGCTTGCGCCTGTGTGCCAGGCAGTGCGATTGCGG
>CAJNJA010061031.1:0-23207 GCA_905231915.1 Symbiodinium necroappetens
AGCAGTAGCTGTAGCAGTAGTAGCAGTAGTAGCAGTAGTAGTAGTAGTAGTAGTAGTCGTCGTCGTCGTCGTCGTGCTGGTGGCAGCAGCAGTAGCTGTAAGTGTTGTGGTTGTTGTGGTTGTACTTGTGCTTCTGTGTCTGCTTGTGCTTGTTGCCCTTGTTGTTGCTCATGCTAATGCTAATGCTATTGCTGTTGCTGTTGCTGTTGCTGTTGCTGTTGGTGTTGGTGTTGGTGTTGTTGTTGATGATGTATTACCCGCCAAGCGTGGAGTTCGCTCGCACAGCGTTCAATTGCAAAGTGTTGTTGATGTTGATGTTGTTGTTGTTGTTGGTGGTGGTGGTGGTGGTGGCGGCGGCGACGGTGGTGGTGGTGTTGGTGTTGTTGTTGTTGCACCATGACGGCTAAACTAAGGGTTCTCTGCGGAGTTGTCGTCGCGCACTTCAAGGCACTGCCCAACGAAAACCTTTCCAGTTTGTCGTGATATGGATTGGGGACGCTCAGTCCACGTACGTGCGAACACTGCTTGTGCCATCCTGAATTTCGCTGTATATGGTTCCATATTCATTGCAGAGCATTGACATGGCAAGGGGCTAAGCCAGAAACCCCACTCCGAACATTACATGTCAGTCTACTCAGGCAATCGCACTTTGGCATACTCAGGCGTTGCTGGTATGGTTCTGGGTACAAAAAACTATGGCAGATAGGAGCGATCAGCAGAACCCCAGTGAGCCTTACTTACTGTTGTTGGGCTCCGGCCCTGCCGGTACACCCCCGTGTGGTGTGCTGTGATCCGTACCCTGAAGTGGACGGCGTAGTCGTAATTGAATCCTCTTACGGATATACACCAAGCTCAGAATGTTGTGGATCTGTCTTTTTTCGACTGATGTCATAGGTGGCTGGACAAGGGTCTTTTCCCTTTCTATATTACGCATACCAGAACGTGTATTCAGCACCGTACGAATACTAGCTTCAGCATTCCGGTGCCATGCACAGGCCTTAGAGCGTTTGCCAAGAAAGTGCCAGGTCCAACTCCCCAATCAGCCTGGAGGCCTGGAGACTCCATTGTTAGTGCTTGTCGCTGGTCCCGGACTTAACTTGGCACATGCACGTGTCATGCACGATCCCGGACTTAACTTAGGATATATACACATGTACATCATGCATCTTCCAGCCGAACTTTAAGCTTCCAGAAGCTCCGAATCGGAGCTTCTCTCCGCTGTTAAACACCTCAAAGTCGGAAACTCCAAATCGGAGCTGGCAGCTCCAAGTCGGAGCTTCGATTTGGAGCTTCCCAAATTGGAGCTTCTCGGAGTTTCAGGGTTGCGACCAAGGACATCTGGCTACTCTGGGGCTCACCAGGATAAAGTAATTGCCACGAGAGGCTAGGTCCGTCGGGGATGGAGAGGCTCAGTCCCAAGTTGGAGGCGAGGACCTAAGGTTTCAGTTGCATATTATGCCATCCAGCGACGAGGGGGCTGAAGGTCCCAAACCTCATTTCGCCCCTTGGGCTAGGCAACCACTTCGTGCCGCGCCGGGAACCCGTAGATGTGGCTATGCCATGTGCCTGAATCCGTGGCCACTCCCAGGACCGAAAGCTAGGTGTCCTGGAGGGAGTCGGGCGTCCCTGTGACGGGCACGGGGTTGCGCCACGGCTCTAAATCCCGAAGCCTGAGTGGCTTCGCTTGGGGGAAGGCTAGCCGAAAAGGCGAGCCTGTCCAGCGAGCTTCGGGTAGACGCACCTACGTCTCCGTCTTTGCTGGCTAGCTACGAGTTACGGGTGGCTTCGTCTACGTCCGTTAGTACTCGGCTAGCTACCCTTTTATGTAGGAGGAATGCCTGGGATGGTGGTGGGTCGGAGAGGGCGCTAGTGCACGTACCTCGTCACGAGGTACGAGTCACGACTATGTGTGCTAGCGCCGGCTCTTCTCCCCACCGAAATCATCGCAGGTGTTTCGGGCTAGAAACTTCGTTTCTAGGCGTCGTCACGCGCCGCTAGGAACCCAGTTTCTACGTGCTATGCTATCGTTCGCTCTCGCACACGTGCTGTCGGGAGAGTGCGTTTTGGTGCAGACGTGTCCGCAGCAGGGGAGAGCGAACTGTGACTTGTGTTGTGACTTGGAATGGCTAGAAGCATGTGAATGCATCCGTGGCCATTCTGGATAAAGTACCCACCCTGCCCGCCCTGGGGAAGGCTAGCGGTATTCTCCAGGCTAACTGGGATTTGTGCCGCATCCATGGAAAAAGGTGAGTTTCGGGTAGACGCGTCTACATCCGTCTTTGCTGGCTAGCTTCGAGTTACGGGTAGCTTCGTCTACGTCCGTTAGTACTCGGCTAGCTACTCTTTTACCTAGGAGGAATGCCTGCGGATGGTGGTGGGTCGGAGAGGGCGCTGGTGCACTCCGTAATCAACAACATGGTGTGGATCTACAACAAGTGCAGCAGTACTACTCTAACCAACTGCCTGAAGCCGAGCATAAGGACATTTACAACTGGGAATATCGCATGCAGTGGATCTCCGTCAGTTCTTGAAGTCTCGCACACCCTTCGACACCCAGCAGCAGATGCTTGCACGAGCAATTGTGGAAGATGAGAATGCTCAACTTCGTGCTATAGCCAGGAGTTCAATCAGGATGATCTCTCCAGCCGATCACTGCCCCCATTCTCCCCAGCCTCCTCACCAAATCGTGCTGCCACTGCTTCGGAAGCCCCTCCCTCGCCGGCGCCCACCCGTGCCATAAACATTGAGGCCTTGAATGGAGTTCAGATCCCAGTCTGTGCAACAATCGAAATGCAAGTGAAGCATCCTTCAATACAAAGCCTAGACCATAATGGTGTCCAAACCGGAAGCAATAGCGATCATATTGCTCAAGAAGTTGATGCTGTCGTCCAAAGTCGGAGGCATGGTTCAAAGGGAAGCGATCCAAATGAACTCCTACCTTGCGAAGCAAGGTATGTACCCACAGTTGAATTCCAAAAGTGGGATACCGACGAAAGAAAAAAACGATTTCGGATGGTACTACCAATGCATAGGCTGCTCAAAGTAAGCAAGACGGAACTTGGAGATGCAATTAAAATCGTGCTCGTAAACATGAAGGGTGGTGGAGCCAACATACCAGGTATCACGCCAAAGACAGAACTTGATGTAAACCACAGACTCGCGAAAATGAAACGCACGTGGATAGGACTCTGGAACATCTGCACTGACCAAGAGCTCATGAAGTCACCGCAATGTTCGAGATCGATTGACGCGCTGGTAAACATACATAACTGCAAACCTAGCCATGGTTCAATGCAACAGTTCACGCACAACTGCATCATGTCCAAGCGCAAAAATGTGCAAGAAGGTAAACCAACATTGTCCGCAATCACATGACACGCTGCTGTAAGTCGAATGGCATGGTTCCGGGTGAGGCTGGCTGCAGCCTTGACGGAGAGGCCCCAATCAAACAAGTACGAATCAATCTCCGGACTGTCCCCTTCCGAAAGCTCATCCAGCAGGTTTTGTAGTTGTTGGTTCTGTTTGTCCACCTCACCTTTCACTTCGGCGTTGCAATGCCGATTAATCCAGGCAGAACCTGCCTGTGACGAAGAACCGGTCAATATGTGGAGATCAAACACTTTCGGTCGAGCACTTCGCTGATAGTTCTGGGGGCCATCCACAATTTTTACACATCTCGAGTTCTACAAACAACGTTTGCCAAGAAGCCTTTTCTTTATCTTCTGCTGAAGCTCACTGTTCATGTTGAAGAACCATATCGCACGAGGGCCAGACAACAATTGCGCTCTATCTTTGAGTTTCGACAATACTTGTTTCCACATCCGTTTCCACCGATGCTGAAGTTGATCCGATGCCTGCAGTTATGTCATGGCTTTGTGGAGCAAGCAGCCTACTGGATTCGTGACTTCTGTCTTCATCATAGTGAATTCATTCCACCATTTCATTGCCCTATTCGCCCAGTTGTTGGGGTTTCCAACCCATCACTGACCACTACGACTTTCAACTACAAAGGGTGGCTTCAGCGTGCGTTGCTTTCAGGTAAGACGGCTTCAGGACATTCAGGACATACATTTGCTCGCGCTTCCGATGTCACGACCATGAACTTGGGGTCGCGAAATCTTGCGGATACTACTTTGCCCACAGAAGAGACGTTCTTCGCTCATATGTCCTTTCAGATCAGCCGTTGGTCACAGGCTGAGATTTGGATGACACTGTTCTTGACCGCTGGAACATCTTCCTCATGCAGTAGTGGCAGACACATACCCAGCAACCTGATATTTCCCAGGAACATCAGGAACGACGCCAATTACGAAGGTTGGTTTTGTTACCAGCAGATCATGCAGCCTCCACACTTCATGTGTTGTGTCCTGTTCATTTCGGACGTCTCCTACATTCTACCTTGTGTGACTCTGTGTTGTGTCTGTCTTTGTGCACAGCCGAGTCATGTCGTGCTTGACGATCTGCGTCTAGCTCAACCTAGATGGCTGAAAAGTGCAGCTGGGTGGACATTTCGTTGGAGACGTTCATTGCCTTATGCGTACAGTCTCCCCAAGGAAAGCAAAGGTTAGATGAAGGCAAGGCCCATTGCATCGTACACTCGCACTTGGATCACGGCGTTGGGCAATTTGTTGAGTATGGCATTGAATGCGATTGCAAAGACAGTGTTCACCCAGGATGACTTTCTTGCTACTGTTCCCAGCATTCTGCGTACAGTTTGGCAAGTGATGCATTCTCTGCATCACCATTTCGATCTCACGTTGGAACAACAAGATATCGCTGGTTTCTACAATGCGGTTCCACACTCTCGCGCTCTTTCGTCTGCACAGATTCTAATTGCACGTTTTCGACGACTTCAAGATCTTACTGATCCGAATGCCTTTCTTTCAGTTTCGTCACAGTCTGCTACTCGCTTGCTTGACTCGAGCCTTTCGAGGCAGGTGGAGGCGTCTTCGGGTTCGCATCAGCCAGCATGGGTTCGCCCTGCGCACCGATTCTTTGCCGTTGTGTTGCTGCGGTTCAAGAATTATTCTTTCGTGAGAACTGTTCACAGTTCTTGCAGTCTTCGCGGCTCTTCCCGTGCGCTGTTCGATACGTCGACAATCGAGCATTTCTTTCTGCTGATCCTGTGATTCGTCGGAACCATGTTGGGTTTTCGGATTGACGCAGCGCAACGCAGCATCACGATGCGATTGCCTACTACGCATGCCAGTCAGTTTCGCAGCTCTGCCAGTGCCAACTCCTTGTCGTTTGCAATGGCAGGTTCTGGATCTCGAGCTCTTCTTGTTTGTCGCTTCACTCGACCGCGTGTTCATATATAGTTCCACAGTTGGAAGATTTGACCCAGCTGTACATTCGACATGGTCATCCTTTGTTCATACGTTGCGGCCTACACTTGTCAAGTTGTTCGGGCAGTTCAAATTATTCAGAGAGTGGCAAGTTCGTGCTGTGCATTTGACTACCAATGTGTAGGAGGTTTGCGACCGGTTGTTTTTCCTACTCGTACGCCATCTCCCCCGCGAACTTCGGGGCCACATTTGCATGCCATCTACATCGCCTTGAGTCTCGCATAGTAGTTCAGGTTAGTCGACAGTAGCAGACTTCACTTGTTCGTGCTCTGCATTTCAAACACAAAGGACCGTCTTGCCCTCAGAAGTGCATATGCTCATGTTCATGACATGACATGTCGACTGAGATCACTGTTCTGCCTGCAGCTTCAGCTCAGCAAGTGCATACTGCGCATGAATCATGACATGTTGGTGTTTACAGGTTCTGGTCAGACATTTGATTCGGAATGCAACATGTCTGGCGCCGCTCGCCCCTTCCGGGATGGGGCTGCAAATCCACCCCTCCCCGCCTGTCTGGCTCGGTATGCACCCTGCACCCCACCCGTCCCCCTCCGCCCTTTTTTCCGGCAGTGCGGATGCAGAAATCTGCACCTGACCCGCTGCGATCTTCACTCCGTCAACCCTCCTCCCCCACCGGTCTTCCCTCCACACTCGGCTATTGCTTCCGCCGCCGCAGCTACCTCCAGCAGCTGCCTTTCTGTGCCGGCAGGGGACATGACGGTCCGGATGGAGTTTGGAAGATTTGTTTGTGACGCATGTTTTGCCTTTGCTGTACCAAGCAATGATGGTCGGCGCGCAAGGGTCACCATCGACAAGTGTCATTTCACCTGAAACCCCTCAATCTACTTTTCTCACTCCACCTGTCACTGCACTCACACCTGCCACGGCCACTTCCGGTGCACCCAACTATTTTCTTCGTTGTCATGTTCCTTCCCATTTGTGTAATGATGAGTTTCAGAGTTCTGCAGTGCATACTCATTGCTTTGAAATGCCGTGGCAGCCCTAAGCTGAATGTTCTACCTGAACTTTGAGAGCAACGGTGCGGCAGTATGTTTCACGCATCTTGTACAAGATAAGGAGATGAAAGTTGGCAGTGGGCGTCGCTGCTGCCATAGCATTTGAGGTTGTAAAACTCAGCAAGTCTTGCAATTTCCGACCTAAGGCAAGAAGGCTTTCCGGATTTAAGTTCCAGTCAGCCGTTCGGCCGGACACTTCTGCAGACACAAGCTGTTGATCTGGTTCGGGGATTCCAGAAGCCACCAAAAGCTCACGGCCGTGGATCCAAGCTGCACTATGACGCCCGCGAAGCAATCTCGGAAATGCGCAGTGCGGCCACTGCCACTGCCCTCCAAAATTAAGAGGGCATGTGGGCAAGGGACGTACACGGCCAGCGATGCTGCCATATCGACAGCTTGTGGGAATGCTGCCACAAGCCTACAGACCGAATCATCAGACACTTGAATAAATCACTTTCTCGCATGACGCGACAGATGCTCGGCGTGTGCTTGCACAGGCACACCAGACGTTCCACAATGGGCCTGGCTGACTTTGCAAAACAGCAACGGCATTGTATGATATGTGGTGTACATCCAAAAGTCTCGCAGATCCTGACATTCTTCTCGTACAAATTGCCAAGGATGGGCTATGAACTCTGGTTCAAGAACCCCAAAACCTATGACTTTGCCATGCAAGGAACCTGTTGCTGCTGCCCACAGATGCCGCAGTCTCAGAAGAAGCATCTGCCACCTGTGCACGCAGTCATTGCCCAAGCTCACCTTCAAGGGTACCCAACGCTTGAATCAGACGGGGTGTATACAGTGCTTGCACAGGCACGGCTGCATCTGGACCTGTGCTGGTGCTTCCCAGTCTTCTTCCGACGCGGAGACGCCTACTTCTGACCACTATCCAGCACAACATGAAGACATGGCGCAGGAAATTCATATCATCATCTAACCGTCTAACCTGACCTGTAAAGCTTGCCTGGGCCATTTTTTCGACTCCGAAGACATGAGGCACTACGTATACATGCAGTCCTGCGAAAAACACTGTGTTTGCTAACTTGCTGCTGTGTCTCATCCTACAAGCTTGCATCCACACACATTGCATCATGGTCTCGTCTACAACGACTATTTCGGCGGGGCGCTGGCAAACACATCTTGCAGCAAAGACATGCGGCTCCGCACTCCTGGGCGCTCTCAACAAAGCCTACACAGCGTCGTGATTGAATCCTCTTACGGATATACAGCGTGCTGACAGATCGTCGTGGATTGTTCCATAAGTCCATAAGTGGTTCATCTCATGGACGGCTTGAAAAGGGTTATGCCCTTCACCACCTTGCTGATACTAGAACGTGCGTTGAGCAACAGGAGGTTTAACCATGTGTGGATGATCCGTACCGCTTTAGCATTTCGGTGCCAATATTCTGCAGCGGCCTCAACTCATACAAGGTGGGATAGAGTCGTAAATAGGGATAGAGTGGTGAATATCAGCCCCGGAAGCAGCCTGGAGCTTCCCATGTACTGCCTTCTGCAGCGACCTCAACTTAGACAAGATGGGATAGAGTGATGAACACCAGCCCCGGAACTCGCAGCAGCCTGGAGTTTCCCATATGCTGCTGTAAGATATCAAGCTCTGCCTTTGGATTGCGACACGCAAGTGACGTGTGCCCCACGCTGTGGGGTCTTTGTTGTTGTTACACCCTGACAGCTAAACTATGGGCCGTCCGCGGACATGACTTCACCCACTTCAAGTCTACAACAATCTAGGACTTTCGAGTGCTTATAGCTTTTCGCAGGGGGCTGAGGGCCCGTCACTGGTACTTCAGCGAAGACTACCAGTGACAGGGCGTGAAAACGTACCTGCGAAGGGGGGAGGGTGCACCTGGGTCTTCGTGCCAGCTGGTGGTCCTCATGAGGAGTTCTTGGGTCCGTCGTGGCAGCTGGAATCCTCACCATGGCATCAGAGCGTGGTGGTACTCTGGCAGATAGGTGCAATCAGCAACAACCACCAGTGCAGCGTTACCCAATGTTGTTGTTGTTGCTGCTGCTGTTGCTGCTGGTGTTGTTGTTGTTGTTGCTGTTGTTTCTGTTTCTGTGGTCGTCGTCGGCGTCGTTGTCGTCGTCGTCGTCATGGCGTGGTGTGCATGTGTCTTTGTGTGTTCAGTGCTGCTGTCGTTTTCGTCGTCGTTGCTGCTGTTGAGGCGGCTGCTGCAGCTTTTGTTTTTGTCGTCGTTCCGTTCCATCAACTATGACCTAGTTATGACAACTATGACTTCCTTCACCGCTTCTCGTGGCTGCTTCACTTGCCGTCAGCACTATGTCACTATGTCAGCGACAACGGCATTGCTTCCATGCTGACTAAAGCGGTGACGATGACTGCTATAACTGCCATCATGCCCTTGCCCATGACAACCGAAAGCGAAGAAGACGTGTTTCAAAACCCAAGCTCCGAGACGACGGAACCCCCTCGGGGCTGCAAAACTGATGCAAGCCTGCTCATCTCCGAAGTTGCTACCAAACTTCAGCCAATGCAGCTCCCAACTGCAGATTTGCCAAAGACACGCGGCAAGCGGCCGGATCATGGCATCTGGCCAGTGGGCTCGCCAGGCTTCGCTTTGGTCTAGAACAGGGTGTGAAATAGAGATTTGGACGAGTACCCGCCCAGTTGCCTGCCTCAGACAGAAACAGTATACCCGATACCGAGCTGAGGGTTGGGGATGGATGACAGTTTTTAATTTAACGCTGCGTCAATCAATATCCGACTAGTATGGCTTTGGAAGAGTTTCCAAAATAACGTTGTGTTTGTGGTCACGCCCAAGCTCTCCACAACAGGGCCACTGTGGCAGCCGCAGACTGCAGAGCAGCGAGCTTGGCGGGCAATGACCGGCTCTGCGGCCGGGCACTCTTAGATGCAGTTCCAGCTATTTTTGGGTTTGTTTTCAATTTCCGGCTTCAGGGCGGTTTGGGTTGGCAAGGCAATCTGTGCTGTCCCGACTGGCCGCAATGCCGTGGTGGAGGTCCGCGCTGCGGCATCTGTGCAGCTGACCAGAAAAGGCGGCCTCTGCCCGTTGAAGTTAGAAGCAGGCCTTCTTCTCTTCGCAGTAATCGACGTGTGCCCATATTTAAACAAGGTGTGCAGTTGAGTTGATGTTGCAAGAGGTTTGCAGCTAGCATGCACCCTTTTGGCCCACTGACTTGACTGTCAACAGATCTCGTGCTGTGAAGGTGCTGCAAAGGGTCAGGTGCTGGAGACCCCTGGCATTGAGGCATTGACCGAGTACTTGTGTTCCTGTTTGGTGACCTGAAACTGGCGCTGAGCTGTTGCTGAGGCTTGGGACAGCGTCTCGCAAGCCCCCAGCATCCCGGGCACTCCCTATACGAGGCGGCCGCGAGCGGCCCGAGAGCTTCCGCGAGAGTCTTTCTGCCTCTTTTTGCAGGTCTGCCGCTCCCACGGAGGATCAGACCGGGACACCTCGCCTGTGCCGTGCATCCTATGCATCCTGCGGAGGCACCGAGCGCCGAAAGCTGCGACTCCAGCAAGGCTCGAATCTAAGACCTGCCACTCATCCCCGGCGCAAGTCCACTCCTGCTGATACGTGCAAGGCAAGGGAGCATCGGCAGCTCAACCGCATAATCCGCGAGCGTTTCACGAGGCATTGAGCGAAGTTTCTGTTATCCCGCTGCCACTCTGCGCAGCCGGAACATTGCTCCAGGAACCGAGAAGGGTGGCACGACTGGCACGTCGGGCGTGTGCTGGGCTGACCCTTTGCCGCCACTACGTATCACCGAGTCGGTACATGTCAAGCCTGTCCAAGGCATCGTTTCACCCTGGCATGCGATGGGCTGTGTTTCGCGCACGCCAGACCAGCATGCAGCATGTGCATACGCTTGACTTGGCGCTGCCTGCAGTTCGCCAGCATCTGGATCCAACATGACCGGAACACAACATGACTGCAGGGCTCTGAACATGTGCAAGAGTTAAATCTGCGGTGCGTTGTGGCAGCTTCTGGTCCAAGATCGCAAGCCTCACCCAACCCCATGCCACCGTTTATGTTTGCTGCTTTTTGAAGCAGTGCTGGTCACGAATGGCTTAGATCAAAGTGGTTGAATCCAGCTTGCTATTGGAGTTCAACCCCATGACAACAGCACGAGCCTATGCACCCTTGCGCTTAAACTGTTGGACGGCTTTTGAGTTGCGCTTCGTCACGCTCCGGGTACACGGCGAGTGTTTTCGGCTAGCCGGAAGGCTCCGCGGAATTGCACCCAATACAGTAAGCAGAATCTGAGTTTATCACTGACGACACAATGCTAAGGAGGCCACTCCAGAACTCGGTCTCTGTAGCAGTGGCAAAGTTAAATCTCACGCGCATCACATCAAGCATGGAAGTGGGAGGCATTGTTCCGGCGTCAAACTCCAGCAGGCGCTTCCGACTGCTTTCCCGAGACTCCGGATGTTGAGAGCTGTGGAAGACTGGTCTGCCCTCAAACCGAAGCTACGAAGCAGTTAAAACCTCAATGAACATTGTGCAAGTCCGAAGCTATACACATCTGTGGTCTATGAGTCTGTTTTATACCTGAGTATGTGATCTAAAGAGAGCTGTTGTTTGAGTTGTACAAAAGTAGGTCCTTAAGCAAGTTTGACCGTTGGCTGAGCATCCGTATAGCAATCCTGCAGCCGAAGCACCACCACCGCCGCCGCCGCCCAACAACCACTCTCATAGTGCAGGATTTCTGCACGGCCTTGCAGAGAGGCATAATAGTGCTCCCTCAGGCTCAAGTTCGTTGTGAAGTTGGTTGTGAATAGGACAAGCTTGGATGCACGCTGGCCACACCATGACCCAATAGGTAGAAATCAGGTCCCTACCTGGCATGTACGATGCTCTTTGGACTTGCTGGCTATGTTGAGGTGTCTCCAATACTGCATCCCGTTGTCACCCTAACAAACTGATTGGCATGGTGCGCTCGTTTCCTTATCAGAGAGGCTCATGATCAGCGCAAGAGTTCTCTCGACAACTTGCAAGCCTAGGGGCTAGGACGTGGGTGTGCAGGATGTTGGGCGTGGTGATGGTGGCCGCAGGTTGGGAGCATGTCGCACTGGCATGGGCGAGTCTCCGAACTCTGCGGAGCTTGGGGTGCCAGTGGCCAATTCAGCTGTGGCACTTGGGGAGAGAGAGCATCACAGAAGAAGTGGAGATGCTGTTTCGTTCCGAGCTTGATGTTGAGTCTATTGATGTGCACACAGCTAGAAGGGAGGATCCTCTTCTGTCAGAGCCCAGCTTGAAGAGCTTTGTGCCAGCGGACCTGGAGGATGCAAGCGTCCATTGCTTGAAGGGGGATCCTGTTGCTTATTCTTTGCCGCCAGTCGCCGTGCATCTGAGCAACTTCTCTCAGGTCTTGCTCATGTTCCCTGACTACGTTGCCTTCGAAGATGTCTGCACTGAGTCGATCTGGATGCGCGATGGAGCCAGCGCCTTCTTCCATGCGGGTAGCTCCCGTGTACAGGACCTGTCATACTATCCGAAGGCCTGGCTGTCGTTCGGACTCTCGGCGCCGGCTGACGAGTGGGAGGTGGACGAGTCGGCGCTCTTCCTGGATAAGTCGCAGTGCCGCAAGGGTGCCCTGGTGGTCTTGGAGATGCTGCTCAGGAACGCGCAGAGGCCGACACCTTTGTTTCCGTGTGGCACGGTTGCCTTCTGGCGTCCGGCTTGGGAGTTGGCGGGCTGCCGTTGGAGTTTCTCACGTTACCCTCCTGCGCTTTTGGGATTCAAAACTGTTGACCAGAGCTTCTTGGGGGGTGGACGTGGTGCACGAGATACCGATGATGGGCGTGTGTTGGGAGTGCACTTTCAATGGTCTAAATACTATTGGTTGCAGCGACCATCCCCATTCGTACCCATGGTGGCACCTGTGGCTGCACTCTCGCTGGAGCCGCTGTGGGATCCTCAAAGCTTGAAGTTGGCAGTAGTTGGCTTTGCGAACTCCGCGAACTTTCATTTCGCTCAGTATGAAAATTGCAGCCAGTGCGCTCTCGTCGAGTTGGAAGAGGTTACTTCGGAGTCATTCCCGAAGTGGACTGAGATTTGGCAGGATGCCTGGAAGGAGGCGTTCAGCGAGATTACCAGCTGCCCAGAGCACGACACCCGGTGTTGGTGGAATGAGGTCTGCCCGCCGGAGCCGTGCACGTTGCTTGGGGCCGACACTTCGCAGTCGACTTGAAGTCCGGGCCTGAGAACCTCAGGAGCTTCAGGGTCAAGCCGTTGGATTCGGCATTCAGAAAGGACTAACATTGGGTACTTGAAATTTGCGTGCTCGGGGCTTCGGCATTTTCTGAAATCCGGTTGGAACTTTATCACCTCCCTTGCATTTGCTCTTGCTACAGTATCCGTTGGTCGAGTTCAAGTCGACGTTGGTGCCTCAGAGCCCAACCTCCGCAGTCCGCTCCCGGCCAGCATATCATCAGGAATCTTCCATCCACTGGCAAAACACTACGGTATTCCGATGTTGGCGCCAACTCCGTTTCACCATGTCGTTTGCTTCCGCCTCGTGTTGCTTTCCTTTGCTAAACCCTTATAACTAGATGCCTGCCGGACCTTGTTTCGACGCTCCACAACCATGGCTGCTTACACCCATCCGCCAACAAATCTTCCACCTACCTCACATCCCGTGGCTCCACCGCAATCCACTTGCACCACCATCGGCATCAGCTTCGCTGTTACACGTCGTGAGTCGTGTTCCGCCACTTCGTCTTCCTTTGCGACTTTAAGTCCCCTGTCAACTCCAAAGGACCTTCCCTCCAACACACCGCAACCACGATCGACTCCTCAAACCCAGCCGCCGGCAAACAATCTTCCACATACCTCAGATGCCACGGCTCAACCACGATGTGCTGCCATTTCTCCGCCTGTCCACCACAGCCGTCAACTCTGCTGTACCACATCGTGTTCTTCCACGATCTTCCACATCGTCTTCAAGTAAAACTCCGAAAGCCCTTGCCCGGTCCGAAGGACCTTATTCCAAAGCACCTCAACCTCACGCGACTCCTCAAAGCCATCCGCCAGAACATCGTCCACCTGCGCTGAATACCATGGCTGCGCCTCAATCCGCTGCTGCCACTGCACGATATTCCGCCGAATCCGATTCCTGTGCACCACGCTGACAACTAGTTCTTCGACACCGTTTTGCACGAGCAGCGGCAGCTGTCTTGCAACGTTTGTTGATTTGCATTACGAGTTTCACCAACCAGCTTTTTTCAAGCACTAGAATGCAACAGCCACATTTCTCACTCGTTCATGCATTTTCCCTTTTGCATGTTTTGTGTTCGGATCGAGAAGTTGGTCGCCAAGATCAAAGACATACTCGACAAGGACCAACTGCACCCACAGGACGCGGCCAAGCTCGCCGAAAAGCTTAGTTTAGCTTGTTCGTGGGTGTTCGGCCAGGTCGGGAAGGCTCTTTTGAAACGTCTGTTCGCAAGGCAACACTGTGGGCTCAACAAACCTATGTCGCCCAGCTCCTCTCTCAAGTTCGCGCTGGTCGAGTTGACGAGTTTGTTGCCGGACATGAGGCCGATGGAAATCCCTCTCAAGCCGTCAGAGGTGCCAGTTTCGTCTCGTATGCAGACGCATACATCACCATTTCAGTTTCGAGACGCGCAGCCAAGTGCTGGATGCGAGATGGAGTTCCGCGAGACGTGCTGGACGAAAGTTGGCAGTTTTCCTCACAGCCAAAGACTCGCTTTTCGTTCTGAAGTGCCAAAAGAAATTCTGAGCAAGACGGTGACGTCGAAGGCGTTCATTTTCTGGTTGGAAATATTGGCTCAAGTGTTGGCAAACCTGACGGTCGCCGAAAACTTGAAATGGCACCTGCTGTTCTTCGTAGACTCGACACGTGCACACAACATCACACAACACGAACTGAACATCGGCTACTCAAAGGACTTTTTTTTACTAAAGTTTTGGGGTGTTTCGCGGTTTTTGTCACTACAGGGGATAACCCTTTCTTTTCGAAGAGTGACTTCGGCAGCTGACGTCCAGAGCGCCTTAGTTGCAAGTTCGCTGACGTCGACTTCCGCAAGGGTTATCGGTGGATCTGAGCATTCGCAGACTCCAATCCAACTCGTTCAAGCGGTTCCAGAAGTTCGCCTCCGAACTGGGCGCGCAGAGAGTGGCGGAACAGCGCGCACGAGTGGAGTGAGCCGCGCTGTTCGTAAAGAACGGAAAGGCCGCGAGCTGGACCCCAAGTGTCCAAGCTCGCGCGCCGAAAAGAAAAGTCGCAGCCGGAGTGAGAAGCGAATACTTTCGCTGGAGGCAACGTAGTTCGGCTCGTGTTGTTTTGCACGTGTACGTGTGCAAACCGTGAGAAGCCTGCGGAGTGTTCGCTCTTTGCACTTAAGTGTGCCGCGCATAGTTCGCTTTCGAAATCTATAGGGCTAACACCGCTGGAGCACAACAACGGGGCCGGCCCACGCTGTCGCAACCTAAGACGGTTTATAGAAATGTGTTCGAAATTTCCTCACAAAAATTTGGGCAACGCAGACCATCATCACAAGCATGACTTGGACTTGGATTCGCGCCTTTGTTTTGCGAATTTGGGGTTGGACGATGATATCCGTAGGTTTAGAGCCTGGGCAGGCCTCGGAGATGAAGCCGCGCTTGCACAAGGGATGAGTTCAAACAGGTCACATATATACGTGCAAACATACATATTATACATACAGACATGCATACATACATACATACGTACGCACGCAGGGACAAACCGAACTACGTTGCTTCCAGCGAAAGTCTTCGCTTCTCACTCGGGATGCGACGTTTCTTTCCAACTCGAGAGCCAAGGTGGGGTTGTTCGGTCGGCGAACTTGGGCACTTGGTGTCCAGTGTCCAGCCCACGGCATCTCTGTTATGTAAGAAAATCGCAGCTCGCGAGCGGGAGTGGTGGGTGCTGCAAAACTCTTCGGGCCTTCCAGAACTAGTGCGGCCGACCATCACTGGTGGGTGTTATGCGCCGTCGAGACCTGCGCTGCTCTTGCAAGTTTTACACGCGCATGCTTTCCCAATCCTATTCTGGGAACTCGTGGGCCAGCGCCCTTTGACCTCCAGGCGGCACGAATGAAGGTTACAGCCGAGCGGGCCCAAGGAGCGGTGCCAAGACGGGTGGGAGGGAGTGCAGTACAGTGCAGCAGTGGAAGGGAAGGACCCAAGGAGGGGAGGAGGAGCGGACGGACTTCGGTTTACTGTGCCTTACCGGTTCGGTGTGCTGTAAGAATTCAAGTTGTTGGCTTTTCCAGTAGCTATAAGGCAAGCTGCCCGAAGCTTGGAAGCCGTTGTCTTCGATATTGAGATTGAAGCCTCAACCTCTGCGCTCATGAGGCTGTCTGTGGTCAGCGGAGATGGAGCTGTGGGAGAAGTCTGTGGTGCGCACGGACAGCTGTTTCCAATGCCCTTAGCCGCCAAGCGCCCTTAGCCAAGAGCTGAGTTTCGAGAGCATCAGACCTCAAACCCATCTGGAGCTGGGAACGATGCTGGCTGTGATGGCGACAACGGCTTGCTACGACGTTTGCGCTTGGCGTCTGCTTCCCCGTGTCCGTCTGGCAGTGCAAGATGCAAACAGAGAAGCTAGGACATGGAGGATCGGCCTTTCGCGCCGAAGTTGTGGCATTTGTGGTCCATTCCACATCTCCGAGCTTTAAAATCAAAAGAATGCAGGGCGCTTCCGGAAACCTGGGCTCTGTATGGCTCTGTCATGTTGCAGTCTGCGTAGGTGCACTTGGCTACAGTGTTCGGGGTTTGGATTGGAAGATGTGCACAGGTCGCTACCGGCAGCATGATGTGCAACTGCTTGGAGCGAGCACGTATGCCACTCCTGCAAGAGGGGCCGGGTGCCCGGGCGACCGGCTGGCTTGATATGATTGATATGGGCCTTTCAGAAGTTAGTAAAACCGTGATGTAGACCCAGTCTAGATGATCCGTCTTGCAAGAAGCCTTCATGTCACAGGGACCTGGCCCACGCCCTGTCAATGTGGCTGTAAAGGTCAAATGGCAAGGCCAGCCGCCGAAAAATCGCGGGGCGCCTGGTTGAGGCCAATGTCATGCGGGTCACCAGAGCCTTCCGGCAGAAGCCCAGGATTTAGGGCGCTGAGTACTGAGGGCGTAGGACGCTTCATGTCAGCCAGACTGCATTCGGAGTGCGTTCAACGAGCAAGGTCAACTAAGAAGGTGTGTTTATAACTCTCATGTTGATTTGCTGCTCACCAGACAGGTATTGAATGACCACTACTTCAAGGAGCTTCGCGAAAAACACAAGGTGCTCTGCTAGTCACGTCAAGTATTGCGGGTTTTGGAGGCTGTCCGGAATGCTTCGGGTGGGCTTCTGCCCGCGAGTTGTGCAGACTCATCCACAGAGACATGGACCGCCGTCTTCAAGGCTACGCCATGCCGCCACGCCCGACTCAAGATCAGGCCGAGTGCGTCCCGTCCTTCATTTTTCATGATTGATTGTGCTGTTTACATGGTTTCGCCATCCGGCCGATCGATTTTGCTGAGCTGCTCTGCCCTGCGACTCATGCGACGCAAGCACTTGCTGAGCAAACGGCTTTAGGAGGGTCAGTGCTAATTTTCAAATCCGTCGATAAGTGCATCACCAGAAGTATATGCAAGCAGCATCAAGCAGCCTGTAGCCGTGACCTGCACGGTGTTGAGCCATAAGCTTGAAGGGGCGGACATTTCCCACTCCAACGGTCCACGACACTCTCAGTCTGTCAATTCCCCCTCATCCGCAAAAAGCTCGGCACCAAAGGTTGGATGACGTTGGATGGAAACTCTGGGGAACTCCGCTTGCAGAAGCACATAAAGTCTGCATGGCGTGCTTCGGGCTCTGCTTTCCGAAAACCCGCAGCTGTGCCTTCTCTTGCCGGTCGAGCTCGACATTCCTGAGAAGGGTTGCGCTAAAACTCTGAGTCTTTTGTTAAACCAGGTGGGCAGCTCTTGTGCGCAACTGTAGTGCAACTGTGTTGTGCAAGTCGCGACAACACTAGGGTGCGCATGTCTCGCAACAAGACGCAACAGCCTGACACGCCTTTCGCAGATAGGGAGTCGTAAGTAAGCAGGGCTCAGGCAGAAGTTCGCGATCGGTCTACTTGTCTTGCCAGCGTCACAAACAACTCCTGTTTGCAAGTCATGCAGTTGCGATGTTCAGAAGCCAATATCCCATCGCATCTTGGATTCATGATGGATTTCATCAGCCCAGCTCGGAGCACGACCGGATGGTAGGCTAAATGGACGTGCACAACATCTTCAATCTGCAATCTCCAGCGAAGGTGCCGGAAGACTTCCTAGAGAGTGGGGAGACAGAGGCCGCCGCAAATCCTGTGTGCCGGCAACGATTTGCGTAGCTTTGCATTTGTCTCCGGTTAAGCATCCGTCCAAGGGTTTGCCAGGCGAAAAGAAGTGTGTGAATATTCGTGCAGAGTATTAGCACCGATAAGCATGTAGACGAGGCTTGCATTTACAGTGGGACAACAGGCCCGTTGCAAGAATAGTCATGAATGAACGCAAACCATTCAGGTGACCAGGTATCGTCTTATCAATCGCTAGAAGACAAATGGCTGAGTTTAGAGCACACTGAAACCTTTCAATGGCCCACTTTTAGAATCGAGCGTCGCAGATCCACAGTTTGCTCGGACCGCTGTCCTGAAACAACCCCAGCCTCGGCCTTTGCGGCACTGACGTCGCGGATCGCGTGGTGAAGTTCAGCCAGTCTCCACACATGCTTGGTGGTTCGAGAGTTGTGTGGGGCGATATGGGGGATGCTCTTCAAACGAGGGGCACCTTATTCCGGATTTGTTTTAGGCACCTTACTAATTTGCTATGTTTGGGGGGGTTTTGGGATGCCCATGTTCTGTTGCACGAGGCCCTGAACCTGGAGCTCCCGAGGATGGAGTCGACACTTGGCAAAGGAGGCAGCGCGGCTCGAGCCACTTCGGGGGGGAGCACCGGAGCACTGCACTGCGAATGAATGTAGAATCGATACTCGTAGCATTCTCAACCCTAAGCCCTCACGACCGTCTCAAACGTTGAGCTCCGCAAGGCCCAAGGGACTCCCTCACACTTAAGGTCTCCTTTCGTGGCTCGCCACGGATGTTCGAGGCTTTCGCCAGCACGGATCATTGCTGCTTCAATGATGCTCAGTAGTGATATTATTCTATGTTCTTCAAGGTAACCAGTCCTGTCTATCTTGTCCAGATCTTGTTCCAGAACCTGTTTGGCGAATCATGTTCGCACAATGAGTTGCCAGATATCTTCATCATGTCCATACCTGCGGGCGTCCTCAGGCAGCGAGCAATTCAACAGCAGTTGCCGGCGCTATGTCCCTCGACACCGACTTGGTCGGGTTAGGGAGGGTGACAAGATTTCGGCAAGGCTGTGGAGGCCGCATGACGGGCATGGGAATGTTAACACCTCTCGAGGTGGTAAAGACGCTCTCGAAGGATGACCACAAGGCATTGCTTCGACTGGCCGGCCCACTGGTGGAAAGAATGCCGCTTTGAGTAAAGATGAAGGGAACTAGTGCCATTGAAAATGCCGTTCCCCTGTTCAAAGTAGCAACTAGCGGTAACTAGCGAGGCTTCACAACCGCACCCTGATGTGCGCCAGCCCCAGAGTCTGAAAAAGGCCTGTTTGCGACAAATGCTTGTCGGTGCCACCAGGACTCCCCATTGAGGCCTTTGATAGTGTTGAGATTGAGGCCCGATCTATTTGCACTTCAAGGACGTTGCCACAGGCCGCTTCTTCATGGCCATGCGCAACCTGACAGAGGCCGCCATCAGAGCATGCAAGCTGTCAGCATGGCCTTGATCCAGCTACGCAGGTTGGACCTTGGGCAGTGAAATACGACCTCAAGGGCTGTGATGATGACAAGACTATTGAGGCTCCAATGGGCCCCACTGCCTGGAAGCACCAAAGAGACCTTCGCTCGAGTGCTGATGTTCGCAGCTCAATGGCAAGCCCATCAATCCGGTCCGGAAGCGCTTCTATCGCAGCAGCCTCAAGGGCTTCCTCACACACGTGCGCGAATCTTTGAATCTGAGGCCCACACATGTGGTGCCAGTGCATGTTGGGAGCTTGGCAGGGCTCACCTCTTCCAGCCTGCTGCTATTGCCTTTCGACTCTCGAACCTTAGGTGGTCACCCGAGCGATGGTTGTACTATCAGGGCAAGGCAATGTCGGGTCGTTGATGCTCCAAATCGGTTTCTGTCGTGCAGCCATGCCAGGTTCAGGCAAGATCGTTGCGGCATCCCGGTCGCATGTTCGTTGCCGCTCCGGCATATGCTTTGGGTGGTGGTCAGGTGTTGAGAGCGTTGAGTCACGCTGATTCGACGAAAGTCACGTCTCCATACCTCTGCGTGAAAGGATCAAATCATGCTCGATGATGTCCTGATGATCCGGTCATATATCATATGACATCACCCGTCGGATGGTGGCATCATGTCACTAGTCATGCAAAAGTCAATGACCGCTGTTACGGTGCAGGGCGGGCAGTCCTTGTACATTGGAGGAAAGCTTTCAGGCCTTCCAGACCCTTTCCCTTTTCCACAGAAAGTTGTAGAAAGATATTGATACTCGTCAAACAGAAATGTGTCTTGAGTATTCACATCAGGCTTATGATGTGTGCTTCTTTGGCGGTGAAAGAAGACGCTCAAAGGGCCTGCCACGGGAATCAACATGGTTCGGAGATCCACAACGGTGCCCACGAATGAGTCAGTGGTGCGTTGGCAAGATGTTGTGAGTCACCACTTGCCCTGCGATTATGCGGTCGGTGGGCACTACCTGGGCTGCGATGCTCTCAAAGAACACCAAAGCCTATGCGCACTCCGCTCAGGCTTGGCGTAGCTGACTCCCATCGCGAGGAGGTGATGCAGCTCATCAAGTCTGATGCAGACCCTTGGTCTGACGTCGCAAGGTCTGCGACAGCATCACTCAAGATCCTTCCAAGTCTGCGTTTGATATAGGATCCACGCATCTTTGTTCAAAGTTCAAACGACAGCAGACTTTGTGCGGCCGTTCTTGCTCAGGATTGGCTGATCAGCACTGGCCTTACTATACTTACTGTACAAGACAGGGCTTTGAGATGATCAGTTTGGTGCGAGGTATTACGAAGCGGCTCAAGCCTAAGGCCACAACGTCATGGACTACTCCTTGCTGGTTGCCGTGCGGCGGCTGCCCCCAGAAGTCGCCAAGAATTGCGGAGCAGGTCTGGGAACCATGCAGAATACAAAGTGTCTACATATGTTACCATCTTATGTGTGTGTATACTATATGTATATACATACTTACTTGTTTAGCTTATTTTTTCTTTCGGATTCTCTCTGTATCTCTCTCTCTCTCTGTATGTGCTGGCGCGTATAGACACAGGCAGCTGCTTTGTTGGAAAAGCAGCCATGCAAAGCAATTTCAGTCGTCATGTTGTTCAAACCTTCGTTCGTAAGGACATGCGACACTGGGACACAGAGCTCCACATTTTCATTTTGTACGGATTCTATGGATTGAGATTCGAACAACAGGTCCTGCAAAGCAAGCAAGCAAGACAGCCATATGACAGGAAACCCCAATCGCACAGCGGAGCCCACCTACAGAATTCTGATTCTGCCGACTCGAGAATACCTTCGCCGTACGGGGAAAACCGCTGCCGAGGAGGGAGCACATCTCAGGAAGAGCCGTCGGATGGGGACGAGTCCCAACCAAATCGCCAAGAAATAGTACGCCGGGAAGGAGGAGTCTTTCTTCTCGTGGTCCTCCTACTCAATTATGTATGATCATTGGCAGAGAGGACAAAGAACACCAAAAAAGCTCCGCCGGGTAGCAAAACGGACAGAAGTCCATGCCACCTCCTGAATATGCCCCTGGAAAAAAGCCTTAAAGAAGGGCAGACCAGTTTCTTTCAGGGCCTGCACCTCCCGGGTCACTGAACGAGGCAGAAGTTCCCAAGGAAGCAACAGATTGTACTGTGAATGTGTACGGTACTCGTATCTACTTACACAGTAAAGGGTCCGGGGCGCAGTCGACTTGCCTTGCATGTTCCTGCATTTTGGAACGTCCGAGCCAAAACGGCTTGGGTGGTACTTGCCACGCACGGGGTGACAGACCAGGACGGTAGTGTATTCAGTCCTGACCTCCTGATGGCGAATGCGTGGACCTTGGAGACCAGGGTGTGCTTGCTCGCAAAGGGTAGAGGGTGGTTGTGTGAGAGAGACAGAGACAGGGAGACAGAGATGGAGAGAAGCCTGCCACTCACTAACACAATGGGTGGTGGGGCGGGCCTATGGCCTGAGGGTCGGGACGCCGACCCGTACGCCCTGCAGAAAGAAAGATGACATCGTAATTGATGGATCAATTATCCCTTCGCCCTTAAACACCTGAACCTCTCCAACCCCCAAACTCGAAGGAGGCCTTGACTCCGTGGCTTCTCGCGGCGAAGCGGCAAGTGGCTTGCGCCAGCCCCGCAGCAAACCGCAAGTAATCGCCATGCATGCATGACTGCAGCACGTCAAAGGGGCAACAATTGAAGAAGACGTAGCAGAGGAGCGTACAGGCCAGTGTACAACCAATACACGCATCAGTATATAAAATAAAGACAAGCCTTCATACATACGGGTCTAAGTTTACATCTGCATACGCACAACCTAATTCTGGAGCATCATGTGGAATCCGGTATGTGCATGGAGGCACTTATGTGTTTGTACAGATACGTACATCTTCACGTGCAGAGACGCAGAGACACACATCCATACACATACACATACATAATATACACATATATATAATATACACACACACACCTGCACCGGCAGCACACCTACCCATACTTGATCATCAATGCTCCCTTACTTCAATTCTGTTGCAGTGCACGGTGTAGAAGCTCGTGTAGTGACTGGAAGCCTTCCTGTAGATCCAGCTCGGTTGAACTACGGAATGCTGTCAGATTCGGGATACTTCGAGGACGCTCCAGACTGCTGCACGGTGTTTCGGAGATTTGCCGGTGCACTGTTAGGTCGATGGGCCATGCTCGATAAGACGACGGGGGAACTGGTGGTCCGCCCCTGAGAAAGAACAACCTTTTCAGAATGATGGCAACCATATTGAACATACCAGCAAACCTGTGGGCTAACTGGACCACATCTGGGGGGAAGCTTGCCAAAGCACCCACTGAAGTCACTGAAGGTGCTCCACTTGGGCATCATCGATTTTCTGCAGCCTTGGACACCAAGCAAAGTGGCCGCCATGTGCCCCAGTTGATTGCTCGTCAGTGGTTGTTGCACGATTAAAGTGAGTCGCGTCAAAGCCTCAAAGTGGACTTGGCATGCATTGGGCACCACTCATGCCAGGTACATCAAGTCATTTGAGTTCAACAAGGCAGTTAACACGTTGTCCTTGCAACCGATACCGCCTGGGCAGTGAACTGAATAGTTAAGACTACAACTCGTATCATTTTGCAATGCTGCATTGCGCATTAGACAAACCTGGGCTGGCCAACCCGTCAATAAGAACTCCTTGCGAGAGCAGCCATGCGCAGCCCTTCCCGTTTGGCGAATATGGTATCTGTAATTTTAAACACTTCGCGTCGTCCGCCTCGGCCCGGCTGTACTTGAAGCAGGTGCATTGTTTCGGGTAGGTCACACAGGTGAGGTCTTCAGTCACATGCGCGTTGGCATCAGAATATTTTTTAATGTCAGTAGTTGTTTTCATGCTGAGGCTCCAATAATCCCACACGCAAAGGTGGCACATTCCCTGCATTATCCCATAGACGTTACTATAACAATCGTATCACACTTCCCAGCGGTCTCGTATACAACCTCCCATATGCTGGAAGG
>CAJNJA010061042.1:0-23621 GCA_905231915.1 Symbiodinium necroappetens
GTCGTCGTCGTCGTCGTGTGAGCAGTAGTGGTGGTCGTGGTCGTCGTCGAGCCAGCGGCGCAAACCCCTTGCCTTACCTAGTACCGACGTGAGCTGGGTTTACGCCCAAGTTATCCTGTTCCTAAGCGCAAGTAAGCGAGTTTTCTAATAAACCCTAAACCCTATAAATGTTAAATCCTAAACAATGCAGCCAAGAATCTGGTCGTGCCCGGGTTCGGGCTTCATGGCTCGCAGCCGTGGTGGAAGATTGCAAGAGGGCTGCCAGGCCAAGCTTCCGTGATTCAGTCCAATGATATATAATATATCATATGTTATAGATATGTGTACATATATATATAGTATATAATCATGGCCAGAATCATATAGTTTGCAAGACAGAATATGTATGCATATACATATACCTATATACATATACATATACATATACATATACATACATACATACATATATATATATCCGAAAGCAACTATTTTTTTATTCCACTTTCTACTCTTGGCCTGGCAACCCTGTCTTGTTTGCGGGAGACAGATACTATCCTACCCCCCAAAGTAGTGAAAAGTCCGAACTGTTTTGGCACATGAGGCTTCTGGACTCTGAAGCATGACAGGATGCGAGACTGTGATCCCTCCGGCCTGCGTACTACAGTACTAAATGCTTCATACCTACTGCGTCATAGGTATAGTCCCGAAATCAAATGGGGCCCTCCCGTTGCCTTCCAACAGCTGAAACTGCACCAACTCGGACTAAGCAGTACATACCCTTACGTTGGATGGAGTGGTCTGGAAGGGCCCCCTTGCCGGTGTCTGCAGAGAGATAGCGCAGGGCACAATGGGGTCAACACTGGTTGTGCTGTGATTGAACCGAGTTGACTGTCTGTCTGTTGTGATGTTCCCAAGGTCAAAGCTCTATGCTCTATGCAGACACCGACGTCACATCCTCAAGGAGAGGAGGAGAAGAAACAACTAGGTGAGACGCGACAAAGACAATTCCAGTGTCGCCGGTACGAGGAAGTTCGGGAAATTGTGTACGTCGTCTGTTTGCAGCTGTGAGAAGGTGTGCTGGGTCTTGCTTGGCATGGTGGATGGCGTCGAGTTCGAAGGGGGTCTGGGGTGGGCAGGTGGGCGATGAAAACCTCTCTGTATCGACTCGAAGGATCTGGGCGACAATCACACAGCAACATCCAGCAGCAACGGTGAAACCAACAACAAGATCTCCTCCAGTCTGTGCATTGAGCCATGATGTGTCGACCGGCGGGGACGGCAAGATGCAATCTGAGCTCGTCAGGCTCTGTATTGCTAGGGCCCTTTAACAAACAAACGCCGCGATGCCTTTGACTTTCTATCACTGACAAAGTGAAGCATGAACGTGCAGCCTCTGTAGGCGCTGGTCATCAGGGAGTTGAACGCCTTGGCAATTTTCAGCAGACAACCTGCAGGCACCTTCACCATCGCCCACCCCTATGCCGGGATCATCCCTGCCACCCAGCAGAGAGCCGCTATCCAGGACCCCGATCTTTCAATTCCGCCAGACACTGGGCCTGCTGCGATGAGGTCTGGCTCCACCTCGCCCTGTTGCACGGAACGGAGGAGTCCCAGCCCCTCGAGCCACCTTGATGTCGCAGCAAGTTCGGGCTTAGGGTTTTGGGCCTAGGTTGGGTACTAGACTTACTAGACAATCCTGAAGGCTCGCTGGTGATGGCCAAGTCATCTCCAGGCACGCATACACGCTTCTCCATGCTCGTACAATAGATTCTTTCTGAGGCCGGGGCTGAGTTCCTGCCGTGAACGTCTTGATTGCCGTGCTGCTCGAAATAATATCCGGCCTTGTCAGAGGTACCGGCTAGGTGTGAGAGATATGTTGCATCCACCGCCTACCTGCCCATGCAGCTACTCCATCGCCGGCTCAAGCAATTTACGTGCCCACTTGGCCTCAGGGTCGCGGCCATAACGGCTGAGAGCGCGCTGAGACTTGCAACCTTTGGCGCAGGTGACTGGACCCTCCCTAACTGCACCAAACCTACCCCAACTGGCAAAATTTTAAGCCCTGAAGCCGTTACATACATGCATACATACATACATACATACGTACGTACGTACGTACGTACGTACGTACGTAACATACATACATACATACATACATACATACATACGTACATACATACATACGTACATACATACATACATGTACATACGCACATACGTACATACATGAATACATACATACGTACACACCTACATACATACATACATACATACATACATACATACATACATACACACATACATACATACATACATACATACATACATACATATATTATATATATATACATATATACATACATACATACATACATACATACATACACACACAGACACACATACATACAGACATACATACAGACATATGTTACATACATACATACCTACATACCAAGATACGTAGATGCATGGATGCACACATATACACAGACACATACATAAATACATACATACATCCATGCATGCATATGTACATATGTATGTACATACCTGCATGTATACAGTGACATATTATGCAACAATCTTCATGTGTCTCGAAATGTATACACACACCTACATGTTAAACATATAACCATATAATCATTGATCATTGACCCACCCATCCATCCGTCCATCCAATCATACTGTTGATGAAATGTCAAAGTGCTATGTCGGGTTGCCTGAAAAAATGTACGCAGGCACACACACACACTCGCACTTTTTCAGCTATTTCACGATGACGGCACCTACTGGCATTGCAGCCAGTACTGTGGTCATGTGGCCGGTAAATTCAGTGAGTGCCTTGTTGATGTTTGGTTGCCTTCTGTTCAACTGTGCTTGTTTGTTTGCATGTGATTACGTACATGCGTACATGTGTATATGTACCTGTACATGACTCTATATGCCTTTTTGGTTAAACGCCTGGATAAGCGCACTCCCCGGGACAGATAGTTAGATACATAGATGGATGGATAGACAGATAGATAGATAGATGAACGGATAGACAGATAGATAAATAGAGAGAGAGAGAGCTAGATAGATAAGTAGATAGATGGATAGATTGATGGATAGATAGTCTCAGATAGGTGGCTTGAGGGACAGATCGATCGACGGATAGATAGATAAGTAGGTAGATAGACAGCTAGATAGATAGACAGATAGACGGATGGATAGATAGATAGGTAGGTAGATAGATAGACAGACAGATAGATAAAGATGCACGCATGTGTGTACGTATGTGTATCTGTGTATGTATGAATGTGCATACGTATGTATGTGTGTATTAAGTATTTGTGTATGCGTGTGCCTGTGATGCTGTGCGCACGCGCCTGGGCCGCAAGACGATGTCTACTGTATCCTGTCGTGCCTTCACACGTTGGTGTACAGCAGGTTGCAATACACCGTATAAGTTTAAGATATGTGCATGGAGACAACCTTTTCCTGTCTGCCTTATACCTAGAGCTCCACATCTACTGCATTGTACATACCTATGTACAAGGACATACATGTATACATGCATGCCTGACTATAAACACATACGTATTTTACAAACGGTATATCTATTTACTACTCACATTACACACATACATTACACACATACATGCATACATACATGCATACATACATACATACATACATACAGACATTATACCTGCAGTCGAAGCTGTAGCAGTAGTCGTCGTAGTAGAAGGACGAGAACCAACAGTGAGCACTTATGTCAACAAGGATCCCTGGCAAAAGACCTGCATCACTTGCTGAATCTTGCTGAGCATCTATGTCAACCTAAGGATCCACGCTGGGCTTCCCCGCACCCCTTTGATTGTTGCACAGGATGTATCCCTTCAACACTAAGCTTTCTGTACATAATTCTCCCCTCCCGCAAACCCCCTGGTCTCAATATTGAGCCGGAAACCACTGGAAACAGGGCAGGCACGAATGATAAACATTCTGCATGACGCTTTGGCTTCCACAAAATTGAACTCGGGGTTGCGTGGGAACAAAACTGTCTACAAAAAGCGATGCAGGATGTCTGGTTGTTGATACCAGCAACAGTTAGTCGTCGTCGTCGTCGTGCGATATCCAAGCCAAGACACCCAAGCACCGCTTCGGCCCAGCACCGCCAGCAGCGTGTTGAAGACAACGAGATCCGGGTAAACCTGGAATGTTCGGCAATTGAGGTAAGCATGTTGAACCAAACCACCACAAGCACACGGTCACGCTTCTCCTGAAGGGGGCCTTCCTCCAAACCTATAGAGTTCACAGCAGTGGGCAGTGCTGTGAGAGCTCGAAATCGTTGCTACACTCTGGGCGCCGGGTTTGTCATGGACACGGGAACGAGACATCGTCTCTGTCCTCTCTTGGGCGGGAGTTGGCCAGCCATGAGCGAGATCAGGTTTGAAGGATGAAGTGTGGTTCACGAATCCGAGCCCATGGTGCATGCTCATTTCTCGAGCATTTGAGCATTTAGCAAAGCCCAGCGAGAGAGTGTTGGTAAAGGCCGTGGCCTTTTGCTGGCACTCCTCCGCCATGATGAGGATCGCCTCCATGCCGACTACTACTTAGCAGTGCACGCTAAAAGCCTGGAAGAAAGCAGTCCAGTAGTCTGCAGCTAAGGATCTGTGGCTAACAGGCTTACAGCAAGTTCACTGTTGCCGCCTGCGACCAAGGGCCATTGAGGCGTTTGAGACGACGGGCGAGCGCGAAGGGACCACCCCGGCCTAGGAAGCAGTAATTCACTGGAACATCTCCATCAAATTTGATCCTGTCGTCCGCCACCCGCCGATGCAGGGACGCAGGCTGAGGGCAGCACAGTCTGCAGCGCGTGCGAGCATGATGCTCGTCGGCGGCGCAACGACCGCAGTGCCGCATGGCTCGATTGGAGGTGTGCATACTGCACGAAGTGATGTCTCTGAGGTCTTCCCTGACATGCCGAAAGAAGTTCTGCTAGGATCTGCTAGGTAAAGGCCACCTGAAGGTAAAATATTGCTCTTGAAGGGCCGACCTAGGACCCAGGAGCCAGGCGGCTGATAGAACGCTTTCCGGCAAAGACATCCATGGGATGATGGGTCTTTCACCACCGAGCTGAAGTCTCGCCACCTCAACGTGAACGATCGTGAATGGCCGACTCGAAGGTCTCAAGCGCTCAGCCTGCCGACCCGTAGCCCTCTCTCTGTTGCGCGGCTGCTTGACGGGACGCAGAAGTCAAACGCTCTGAAAGCCACCAGTACGGGTGAAACGCTTCTTTCAGCTTCGAGGTCAGCTTTGACATGACCGCAAGAAGTGCTCGTCCTCTTGTCCTGTCAAAGCTGTCTCTTATCGGGGCTGACTGGAGCCTCTCTTCAAGAGGCCTGGCTAGTCATGTGGCCTAGAACGCCAATCTTGCTTACATTTGCAGCCAGGTCTCTCTGCAACGACTGATCGAACACTTCACTCACACGGACAGAGGCATGCTGCAAGAGAGCTAAAATCAAAGAGCCCGAAGAGAGACCGGGCTGCAGAGTTAGTAGTGCTCTGTACGGCATCAGCGTAGGGCAGGGCTGGACGCAGACTTCTGCATCATGCTGAGCCTCAGGAGGGGGTAATGTGAGCGGGCACAAAGCTGACTGTGCAGTGGCTATGCATGCTGCAGCCATGGACCTCATGCATCGAAGATGTCACTGTGGCCTGCTGCCTCTTACGGCCATGGCCTTATTTAACACCGTCTTGGGGCCGGACGCCGCACTGGGCAAAGCACTGTAGTCCTGTACAACACAAAAGAGATCAGGTCTGTGTGTGTGAGTGTGTGTGTTGTCCGCTTCGTCGGCATCAGCCCTTCATGTTGCCCCGCCTTCTTTTGCGTGGCGCACTTCGGGATCCAAGATGGATGGCGAGGCTTGTCGATGTGAAGCTGGCAGATGCAGGTGCAAGGCGGTCTATGACTGCAAAAAGACAGCCTAGACGTTCACCAAGACGGGCTTGAGACATTGAGCTGCGCACTCCCTCCGGGTGGGCCATGCGCATGAGGCGGAGGAGGCCCCTCTTCTCTGTGTCGCCCACCTGCTTGAAAAAGCTCGGTTCTCCAGAATGCTACATATTAACTGCTTGACTCCTCTGGATTTCTGGAGGCAACTCGGCACACAATCCGAGACACAACCAATGGCGACCATGTCTGCTGATGCTGATACCTGCTCTAGGCCCTTCTGGAATCTCCCGACCATGGGGGGCCTTTTGGTGCCACAGTGCCGACTAGTCCACTATAGGACTACAGAGGCTGAAATGGCTCCATAGTTTACTGTAGCCGGTGCTGCTCCTCCTCCTACACGACGACTGTTGTTGTCGTCGTACTGCTAACTACTGCTGCTGCTACAACTACAACTACAACTACAACTACAACTACAACTACAACAACAACAACTACTACTACAACTACAACTACAACAACAACGACTACTACTACTACTACTACTACCACCACGACGACGACCACAACGACGACGACCACAACGACGACGACTACCACTGCTACTGCTACTTCTACCTCTGCTAATTACTACTTCTTCAGCTACAACTACTTCTGCTATGATTACTCGCACCACCTTCGATCATTATTGGTTTGATTGGACTGGGAATGTCCGGATTGCGGTTGGGTTCCGAAAACCCTAAACCCTAAACCTTAAACCCGAAACCCAAAACCCTAAACCCTAAACCCTAAATTCCTTTATAGGGTTTAGGTCTCAGGGCCGGCTTAGGGTCTTAGGGTTTTTCAGTCTCGGACCTCGTAGGGATGACAGATCTCAAGCACAACGCCACCCTCTACCCATAGGCTCCTAAGTAGTTCCTTTTTGGGGAGTATATCTAGAATATTAGACGGTAATCCCAAAAAAAGAACTAAGGAGCCTATGGCTAGAAACAGAAATACCCAAACCCAGAGCTGGCCAATTTACTCAGCACAACCGGTGCCCACCCGGAAGTCCAAACCCCGCATCCGGAAGCTCCAGCAGCTATGGGGGTGTAGGGTTTAGGGTTTGGGGGTTTGGGGGTTTAGGGTTTAGGGGTTCAGGGTTCAGGATTTAGGGTTTAGGGTTGGGGGTTTAGGGTTTAGGTTTTGGGGTTTGGGGTTTGGGGTTTACGGTTTAGGGTTTAGGATTTAGGGCTCGGTGGGGTCTCACAGACGGGAAAACCAAGACAGGGCTGTAGAATGAACCCACAAACGATCCAACTGCCAGGAGGGTTCAGAAAGCCAGACAAAAGCCCAACAGAAGCAGAAAGCTCAAACGCAAATGGATTTTCAAGCCTCTCAGCCCTACACTCCAAGCCCTTCACAGCCCCAAATCCTGAATCATATCCCTTAGTCTGGAAGCTGCACCTGGTCCCTGCAACACAGGATAGGGGTCTGGATAATTGGTAAGACGTATTTACTATATACTATGTTAATGTCTACACGTACTTAGTATAGTCGTCCTCGTCACACGACTGCTGAGCAACTCCACAAACTGAATCTACATTGTTCCACGACTCCGCACCCCCTTGTCGCCAGGGTGCTTCTCTAAATTAGGGTCCCTTTTTGGGTCCCCAATTATAGTACCGCACCCTTATAAAAAAGGACCCCAAGAAGGACCCTAATTTAGAGAACTACCCACCAGGGGTTTAGGAACCCAAAAAGCCAACTCGCTCTAGGTGAAAGGTGGTTTCATCACACCCTGGTGGATGCAGACCAGGCAGGTTGGGTGGGGGCTTTGGGTTTAGGGCTTAGGGCTTAAGGTTTCGGGCTTAGGGCTTAGGGTTTAGGGTTTGGGTCGAGCAGACACTTCACGACAATCTGACTTCCACCACATTTGCTGAGTCATCTGCAGACGACACCACTTTAAGCTTTCTTCTACTTTCGGCACCTTTAAGTTGGACTGCTCGCCATTTCGGGTGCTCGCGTGCAATCCGCCTTCCCCAACAAGGTTCTGATGGCCGCAGAGTCGAGGTCAGCATGCAGAAGGAGGAGATGGAGACGCCGACGGTCGCTGTGCCTCATTTAAGAGCTCGTCCGAGGGTGCCACGTTCACCCTAGATGCTGCCGACTGGGATGCACCCATTCTCAACTACGCCGACCTCGCAAAGACCTTCGATGAGCTTGGGAAACTAAACCCTAAACCCTAAACCCTAAAGCCCTAGCTGGAAGGGGTCATCTTATGCACAGCCGCCCAGGCCAACATTGCTAAACACCATGGCCAGGGGCTGGGCCAAAGCTTGCAGCTTGATCCTGGCCGTGCTGGACAAGGAGGGAACCGACACAATCCCTGGCAAGGTCGGCTTAGGGCGTAGGGCTTAGGAAGGCTTAGGGTTTAGGGCTTCAGGCTTAGGGTTTAGGGCTTAGGGTTTAGGGTTGAGGGCTTAGGGCTTGGGTGGGGCTCAGATCAGCCCCCGATCCTGAAGCTCTCAAACACTGCAACCTTCAACTTTAAACTTTGAAACCATCCTCCTTGTTCCCTGCTGCAGCCTGCTTGTGGATGCTGGTCACCAAGATTCCAAGTGCAATCCAAACCCTAAACCCTACGCCCTAAGCCCCCAAACCCGTAAGCCCTAAACCCTCAACTCTAACCTTGTAGAGCATAGATCCTTGCCTGAAAGGCCTAGTTAAATCCCAAATTCTAGTAGAGTTGAGGTTTTAGGGTTTAGGTTGTAGGGTTAATCGTACCTACAACTGTACCCACGCCCTGAACCCTAGACCCTACCTTTAGTCTCCACTATGGTTCCTTTTTTGGCTATCACATGTTCTTTTAATTTATAGTTGTTGCCCTATAAGGTAACCCAACAGAAGCAACTACAACCGAGAAATAAGGTAAATTACGTCCCCGAAGCTCGAAAACTCCCAAGAGCTCCAAACCCGAAGCTCCAACAGCAGGGATTTAGAGTCTAGGGTTTCAGGTTTACCGTTTAGGGTTTAGGGACAGTAGGTTTCTACAGTAGGAACTACGGGTTAAGGGTTTTGCTTCAAAGCTTGACCTCCGCCAGTCGCAGGGGGCTTAAGCTCCTGATTGCGCATTTTGGGAATCTGAGGTTCAGTTCCTAAACCCTAAACCCTACACCCTGAACCCTAAACCCCAAACCCAGAACCCTAAACCCCAAACCCCAAACCCAGAACCCTAAACCCTAAACCCCAAACCCTAAACCGACCCTAAACCCCAAACCCCAAACTCTAAACCCTAAACCCCAAACCCTTTCTGGTTTGGGCAGACCGCAGGGTTAGAGCCTTTACTGACTAGACGGAACTTTGCGGAAGTTGAGGCCTAAAGGCGCAGAGTCCGGTGGCCGGAGGGATCCGCTTACTGGGTTCTAACCCTAAACCCTAAGCCCTAAGCCCTAAACCCTAAACCCTATTGTTATGGGATAATCTAAGCCCATAATAGGCTTCCTTTTGGAGATCTGTGAGGGTTCCTTTTGGAGATCTGTAAGGGTTCCTTTAAGGGTTTAGGGTTTAAGGTTTAAGGTACCACAAGAGGGATATCTAGCGCAAATAGTATGGTTTTCTTATTATGGTAACTTAAACGATTCCCTTAACAAGAACCCAGTTTATCGGATTCCCGGCTCTTGCTGCAACGGTTTAGGGGCTTAGGATTTAGGAGTTTAGTGGTTTAGGATTTGGGGGCTTTAGGCTTTGGGGTTTTTTAGGGTTTCGAGGTTTATTTAGGGTTTAGGGGGTTTAGGGTATAGATGTTTAGGGTTTAGGGCAAAAAAGGCAAACCTTCTCCTTCCTCCCCTCTCCTCTTGCAGTTGGGCCTTCTATGCTGCTTCTAGGACATTTTCAGGTGGGTAGTTACCGTTATAGGAGCCTTATAGAAGCTCTATATACCTTATAGAAGCCCCAAAATACGCCCCCATATACCGTAAACTCCCCACCTGTAGTTTCCTTTAACTGCTTCCCTAAACCTCAAACCCTACTTCGCCCGTGTGGCTTTGACCATGGCCTCACTCCCAAGAAAGTAGGGGTTTGGTGTTTAGGGCTTCAGGTTTAGAGTTGAGGGTTTATTGACAGTAGAGCTTCTATAGTAGGAACTACAGGTTTAGGATTTTAGGAAATAGGGTAGAGTTTCTATAGTAGGACCTTAGGAATCACCATTATGGCTTGGAGAAGGATCCCCCCCATAATTGGTACTTAGGACCCTTTGCGAACTAGGGTTTGGGGTTTGGTAGGTTAAACGCCACTTGGAAACGGGAAGCGATCCTTGCCGTAAACCCCAAACCCTAAACCCTGAAACCCTAAACCCTAAACCCCTGAAGCCCTAAAGAGCTCGTCCGGTGGCTTTGGCGAGGCCATCAACCCCATGATGTGGCAAAACGCCGGCAAGAGCGGACTGGACTCCCGGCCAAAATCAACTTCAGTGCTTTTTTTCAGGAATTAGGTCTTGGTTTGGTATACTTTAACTTCGGGATTCTTAAAACTAGTGATAGTTAAGCACTTGGTCCGCAAAGTGTCCGACGCGCTTGAAGAATTGAAGCAGAGCTCGGGAGTTTTGCGGTCGTATACTCTCCGCATAAAGTCTACCTGGAGTCTCCATTGTAGGTTCCTTTTGGGACAATGTAGAGCTGGTCTAAACAAAAAAAGGAACTACAATGGAGACTATAGGTACAGGCATTTTTACCAACTCGTCTGGAAGCCCTAAACCCTAAACCCTAACCCCTAAACCCTAAAACCCTTAACCCCTCAACCCTGAATTCCATATCTTAGGGTTTCTAATGAGAACCTGCCGAAAAAAAAAGTAGATCTTCGTAGCCTAAGACATAGACTAGAACCCTAAACCCGAAACCCTAAACCCAAACCAAACCCTAAACCCTAAGCCCAAAACAAACCCTAAACCCTAAACCCAAAACAATCCCTAAACCCTAGACCAAGCATAGGAGATGGAACCCTGAAGCTGAAGTGCCCCGGTCCTGTAGTTTAGGGGCTTAGAGGGGTTTCTGATTCTGTGATCTAGGACAGTTTCAGATGGGTAGTTATCGTTATAGGAGCCGTATAGAAGGTCTTTATATACTCTTTAGAAGCCTTATAGAAGCCCTATATACCCTAAACTCCCCACCTGTAGTTTCCTTTAACTGTGATGGCATGACGACTGGGTTGAGGATGTGGGTTCCCAGAGGCAAAAAAACCCTTTAATCAAAGACTTTGCTTTTTTTGTATCATAGATTAGTGTTCTTGATATAATTATGATATATCTTTTCCCCAAATAGCCTACATGTTTAAGGACTCATAAAAAGAAATCATATTAAGAAACCCTAAAAAGGTAGGTTCTTTAGGGTCCAGGTATGGTATATTCCTCAACTGTGGGGCTTTGGAGTCTCGAAGATTTAGGGCTCCAGCCCTAGGTCCATGCACCTATATCGTTTATACTCATGCCTTCATGGGGGTTCCTACATAGCTACTTCATAAGGCCGAAGTGTGTAGGAGGGTGTGCACCGTCTAGGGATTTTAGGGTTGTAGGCTCTAGGACCTCGGGTTAGGGTTTAGGAATTTTGGGTTTAGGGTTTGGGATTTTTAGGGTTTTGGGGTTTGAGGTTTTGGAGTTTGAGGATTTAGTTAGGGCTTAGGGATGAATGTCATAGCGCTGTTGTGCTTCTTTGGCCTCCGGATTCTTCTTCCGCTCCCCTGCCCTCGAAACTGAACCCCGAAGCCGAGAGAAGAAATCTAAATCTTTAAGCCGTCCTCATAGAGCCAGTAATTTCATTGCTGTTGATTTTGCCGTGCTAACTTACATCAAAGCCTTGACCATGTAGCCCCTAAACCCTGAATCCTAAACTTTAAACCCTGAAACCCAAAATCCTAAAAACCCTAAACCCTCAAGGATCAGTGGAACTTCACGATGCATGCAGCTTCTGCGGGTAAGACGCAGGATCCCAAGGTGCGCACGGCACTGGTCGCACCTCCTGTTTTAGGGCTCAGGACTTTGGGTTTAGAGGTTTAGGGGTTTAGGGGTGTAGGGTTGAGGGCGTTAGTTTTCTGGTTTAGCCAACCTTGCTTTGAGGATCCGACAAGGTAACCCAAAAATGGAATTCAATGGATGACAGGGAGGGTCTTTGCAGTAATGCAATAACTAACCCTAAGGGTCCATGTACCTAAATAGTATATACTTTGGCCTTAATGTAGTTCCCATATCGGTTCTTTAGGGCCAAAGTGTACACTGTTTGGGTACATGGACCCTTAGGGTAAGGGCTTCCAAGATTGGGCCTCACAGCAAGGGCATCCGCGAGGAACTCAGAATGTTAAGGGCTTTAGGGGTTTAGGGTCTAGAGTTTTAGGGTTTCGGGTTTAGGGGTTTAGGGTCTAGGGTTTTAGGGTTTCGGGTTTAGGGTTTAAGGGTTTTAGGGTTTCGGGTTTAGGGTTTAAGGGTTTTAGGGTTTCGGGTTTAGGGTTTAAGGTTAAGGGGGTTTAGGGTCCAGGGTTTGGTAGGGTTTAGGGTACATGTGTTCGTATTTTTCGTATATGACAACACCATGACGACCCGTTGACACGATACAAGGCCAGGAGCTCTAGCCCTGCAACGCCGACCGGACAGGAGGTTCCGGTAGACATAAGTTGCACCACAGGGTTCAGGGTTTAGGGTTCCCGACTTGTCTGGTCCTAGCCCGAAGGCCCTACTCGGGATTTCGGGCTCATGTTTTTGGTGTTTTAATGGTTTGGGCTTTAGGATCACAGACCCTCTGCCCTGCGCCCCGAAGGGAAATCCCACCGTTCCGGAAGCACTAAACCCTAAACCCTAAACGCTCCACCAGGGACACTACATTCGCCGCTGGTGTCCTGAACTGTCGAAGCTTCCTACGCAGTTCGTCCACGCTCCCTGGGATGTGGCTTGGCTTGGACATTGCTACTTAGGGTTCAGGCTGCATGCTAAAGGTGTGAGGGACAAGCTGCGTTTTTTGGATAGGTTTGGGGCCTAATTCTGGTTTCGCAATGTCTAATTATAAGTGAGTCTAGTCTTAGTAGTAGAGTGGGTAACTGTGAACCTTTTTGGGGTGCAATAAGACCTATATAACCCTCCAAGTTAACTTCTAAATCCCGTCGGTAAGTAACTGTTTATAAGGCCCCCCAATCCCTAAACCCTAAAGCGCTCCCTAAACCCTTTAAACCCTAAACCTTAAAACCCCAAACCCTAAAGCCCTAAACCCTAAAACCCTAAAGCCTAAAAGCCTAAACCCTAAAAGCCTAAATACCCTAAAACCCTAAACCCTAAAACCCTAAACCCTAATGGAGCTCCATTGAGCTGGGCCGGTTTGTGGACAAAAGGGCCAACAGCTACCGGCGATCTGCAGAATCTGCACCCCTTCCAAGCAAAAACTAAAGCCGGTTTAGGGTTCAGGGGTTTAGGGTTTAGGGTTTCTAAATCCCTGTGTTCAGGGTTCAAGGGTTTAGGGTTCAGGCGTTTTGGGGGTTGGGGTTTGGGATTTGGAAGCCTTAAGCCCTAAACCCTAAACCTGACAAAACTTACTCGCAGCCCTAAATCGAAACTGAGCCATCAGCAACAACTTACCTAGGATCGTGGGACTCAGTGAATCAGTGAACGGGCTTACGGGCCTACAGATGAGGGGCTTATAAGAAAACCTTGTTTGTGCTGCGCACTCATTATTCGCAGCGCCCTAACCCATAACCCCTAAACCCTAAACTTATAACCCCTAACCCCTAACCCCTAAACCCTAAACACCTAAACCCTAAAACCCTAAACCCCTAAATCCCCAAACCCCTAAATCCCTAAACGACTAAACCCTGAACCCTAAACCCCGAAATTCGTAGGCCTGCTGTCATGTTAGGCGCCGGCACATGTGCTTGAAGCGGCCGGTGTCCGCTTGGGCCCGGAGGGCAACTATCCCCACCGCCGCTGAGCGGGATTTGGTTCGGGGCTTTAGGGTTTAGGGGTTTAGGGTTTAAGGGTTTCGGGTTTAGAGTTTAGGGACTACGTCACGGCTTTGTGGTTTAAGCTTCAGTGCTTGGGATTTCGATCCATATAGGGTGTGCTTCGTCACATAAACTTGTGGCGTAAGCTTGCTGTAAGCCTTAAGGACGAAATGACCCTTAAGAGTAGGGGCCCTGTACCCTTATACTACGACTCCCTATATGGTATATGAACCCTTAAACCTTTTCGGGTTCATTTCGTCCTTAAGGATAGACAGGCTGTGTTTCGGGTAACTTTTCTTCGGACCCCGGTTTGGTTTCACGGTTCAGCGCGTCTTGGCAGATCAGTTTAGGGTTTAGCATTTAGGGTTTAGGGTTTAGGCGAGATTGTTGCAAAGTTGAGGCTTTGGGGTATGCCGCTCTAAGTCACGTTACGTATGCTGAGTTTAACGCTTTCGCGCAGGCTGCCCCCAGCACAGCGGTACCCCAAAGTAATGCGACAAATCTCCCCAGCCCACCCAAGATCACAGAATTTGTGAACTCCTGTTATGCAGAATCCTACAAACATTGCAATCGTAAGGAAACCCTAAGCCCTAAACCTAAACCCTAGACCCAAACCCCTTTAGAATAGAAGCTTAAAAGTTGGGAAACCCAATAGCTCCAATCCTTCAGAGCAATGTATAGGGAATCCCATGGTGTTGGTGTTGGTGTTGGTGTTGCTGCTGCTGTGCTTGTTGTGGTTGCCCTTAGACCCTAAACCTTAGACCCTAAACCCAGTTTGAAGTTTGTGCTTGTTGGTGTAGGCATCGTGGTGGACCTTCATGCAGCGGCCAAGCGCAGTGCGGAAGCCATCCGAGAGCAGCGCAAGAGATCGTCGGGCTGGACCCCGGGCTGATACGATATAACATGCGATAGAACGGTTTAGGGTTTTAGGGTTTAGGCTTTTAGGGTTTAGGGTTTTAGGGTTTAGGGTTCAGGGTTTAGGGTTTAGGGGGGGTATAATACAGGGTAGTATCGTATATTAAAACATCCGATCGGGATTCATGGGCCATGGGGTATCTTTTCCCGGGCTTTCTTGGTGTCTTGTCGAGTCTCACGGGCTTAATAGGGGGGTTAAGTGAGATTTGCAGGGTCTTAACATGTATGTGTGGGAGGTTTTATTTGGTTTTATCAGCTCGTCTAGAGGGACTATGGAAGCCCAAAGTGTTACCACAAACGTTCAATAATCCTGTTTTGAAGCCCTACCGGTGTTCTGAGAAGCGACATTTGGGTAGTTCTCTAAATTGGGGTCTGTTTTTGGGTCCTTGTTATGGTGATGCCGCCTTATTTGGGGCTCCTAAAAGGGACCCTAATTTAGAGAACTACCGATTTAGATGTTCCGCCGTTGAGAAAAGATGATGACAAGCTTGTGTGTCTTCAGCCTTGAGGCATTCTTCCTTAAGGACGAAATGACCCTCAAAAGTAGGGGCCCTATACCCTTATACTATGAATCCCTATATGGTATATGAACCCTAAAACCTTTTAGGGTTCATTTCGTCCCTAAGGTTCGGACGGGTGGGTATTTTGTTGCCGCACACTGCCGTCCTCGAGGATCCCTAGCCCAGCGAACCATCGGGACCTGCAGGCCCTTTTTCCTTAGGGACGAAAGGAACCCTAAAAGGTTTTAGGGTTCATATACCATACAGGGATTCATAGTATAAGGGTATAGGGCCCCTACTTTTAAGGGCCATTTCGTCCTTAAGGTTGGCTTAGACAGGTTCGGTGAGGCGGAACGTTGTAAGAAATGGAGTGTGAGGGCTAGCGAAGTAAGGTTAGGGGCTAAAGCCTTACTTCCCTAGCTTCCTTCGCTACACCCCTCTCTCTCTCCTGGCACACTTTCAGCGCCCAAGACTCTGTTGGCACTTCTTTAGTGCCCAACACGTTTCTTCAGTGTGAGGCGATACTTGTACAATGTGCTTTCAAAAGGCCTCTTGACGAGCACGGGGTCGCATCGCCCCCAAGCATAATATGAGTTCCTGACGTTTGAAAGGCGCAGGACCCAAAAGGGGAAGCGGGCATTGCGACGGGCTTCTAGATTAGGACCTGTGTCGGGTTTAGGGCTCAGGGTTATGTTAGGATTGGAAACTTCGCTCCCACGTGACTTAACATTCTGGACATTCCTTCCGAGACTACGGTAAACTAGAAGCCCACAAACCCTAAACCTTCAACCCTGAACCCCTAAACACCCTTCAAGCCGTAACCCCCAAACAGAAAACCCAGAATCCTAACATTCAGCGCTTTACCCGCCGACCTGAATTTTGTGAGGATTAACGATCAGGGGTACGAGCCTTGGCAGCAGAGACTTCGAGCTAAGCTACGCCCTGGAGGTGCTTGGGTTACGATTTAGGGCCTAATGTTCAATTGGCTTTACCCTAAACCCTAAACTCTAAACAAAACCCTAAACCCTAAACCCTAAACCCATTTGTACCCCAAATGACTTCTTTTCTTAATAAGGTTTCCATAAGGAGACACTCTTCGCTGGGCATGGGCTTTTGGACCGGGGAACTCCTAGGTGATAGGTTTCTGTCTTGTGGGTGCTTGTTCTCAAACACGGATGCGAGCAGCTCATTAACCCGGCCGTGCGTGGGTGAGGCAGTTCTCCGGGATTGGGGCTTGGCGGGTTCAAAAGTTGGAGGCTTGCAAATTGGCGGTGGTTATTTGAATACTTAGTGGTGAGATTTACCGTTCCGGACGAAAAATAGGATCCAAGTAGTGTAAAGCCTGTAAAGCTTTGTAAACAGGATGTGGATTTTCGAAGCCCTGCGATGTGCTTGCTGAAGGGTTCTCGGTGATGCTATAATGAACGAGCAACCAGCCTAAACTGCAAATCCTAAGCTCTGAATCGCCGTAGTTGAATTACGCTGTATCATGCACCCACTCGCAGCTATACCCACGAATTTGCAGAATATTTAAAGTTACGCACCCGAGTACTACACAATTTCCTTCTCAGGGCCTTCATTCATTATATATAGTTTCTACACGAAAGCATATCTAAGGAACATGGTCTACAGTAGGGGCCTGGGTAGTTAGCATCGTTGCAATCCATGAATATACTTATTGTATTGTATACCACCGACCGCTAAAGTTTCGTAGAAGCGCAGTTGGTCATATCATCGGTTAATGCACTGGGTAGACAAAAGTTTATATATAGGCCACAAACAACCTACTGTGCAACCCCAAACAAACTCAACTGCTACGGCTGTAAGCTCGGGATCCAAACGGAAAGCAGTTATTGTTAAGGCTCCTTCTATCCTTAAGGACGAAATGAGCCTTAAAAGTAGGGGCCCTATACCCTTATACTATGAATCCCTATATGGTATATGAACCCTAAAACCTTTTAGGGTTCATTTCGTCCCTAAGGATTTGACCAACGAAGAAACTGAGGATCTCATCGTGATCCCGCGCGGCGCATCCCTTGCGCACGACGGGCAGAAGTTCCGTGTTTTCACGAAACCCGAGTACCGCAACCCTCGGACTTCGAGCCTTGGCTGGAAGTAGTTTATGCTTCATAGAACGACATGTATTGGAGATATATTCTAATGCTTATACACATAAGGCATAAGCAAGCAAATAAACTGATTTATATATATATATATAGGTACTATCATTGGGAATAGTACGGGTAAGCACGGCAGTATGGTCATGCATGGTTTATGCTGATAACCAGAAGTAATCCCCACTATAGCAGCAGTATTTGTAGCAATGCGAAGACGGTAGTAGGTTTCAGGTTGCAGGCTTTTTCGGGTGTCTAAAGTCTTTAGGTTCCGGTATTCAACAGCCTAATGACGAGTTTTTAATGTCGGATCCCGGCAGGTCGGTCTTGTCTATGTACTGGCGCATGTGTATAGATTAAAAAGGAGACCGAGAGAGAGAGAGAGAGAGAGAGAGAGAGAGAGAGAGGCAAAGAGGGAGGTTAGATAGAGAGAGAGAGAGAGAGAGACAGACAGAGAGAGAAGGAGCCAAAACCAGATCTTGCGAAGGCCGGATTGATGTATTTACGAAACCTCTCAGACAACAAACGCGTTTGTTTACATATGTGTTCACTTGTAGGTATTCAGATGAACACACACAGACATATAGATATTACTATGTATTTATATATATATATGTATATACACGCACTCGTATCTACTTACCTTTCCACCTCTTATTTATCTGTCGATCTATCTATCCATCTATAGATCTGCCTGGACGGCGAAAAAGTTCACTCTGCCAGGTGTTGCTGGGCCACCAAGCATGGTAGGCCCAGTCCCTAAACGATCCTATTACATGGAACCTAACGAGAGCTTGCGCCACAGTGTTTGTTAGTGTGAAGTAGTTTCTGCAGTAGTACTTTGATGTCCTTTTATCAACATTTAGGGTGTCCTTATTAAAATAAAAACCGAGTTATAGCAAACCCGTAAACCCCTAAACCCTAAACCTTGCTATAAAACCTCATACAGTCTTTCGACCCCGTAAAAGGGAACCTTGCAATGAATCTTTGTGGATAGTAGGAACCCTCAGCCCAGCCTAAGCGATCCTGCAGATTCAGCGACAGGTCTGGCTGGAATGAGGAGGGCGGGAAAGGCGGACGTTCCAAAGGCTGGTGGTGTTGGGCATTTTAGGGGTCAGGGTTTCGGGCATTTGGGCTGAGAGCCTGTGGCGTTGGGCTTAAGCTTTAGGGTAGAGCCCTCGTCCAGGGTCAAAGGGCTGACAGGTTTCGGGCGTACCCTGGTGGTCCAGGCTGCCAATTCGTGTGTGTATGTAGATTTCCGGACTTTCGGGAGTAAGTGAGGTGCTTTGAAGCTGGGATATATATATATATATACACACACATACATACATATACGCATACATATATATATATATATGGACACACACACATTTTTATTCATATATACTTATCATATATGTATATGTTTGAATGATATAATAATAGTAATAATAATAATTTAATAATAGTAATAATAATAATAATATTGGGGGTTTCGGCCTCAAGCCCGGTCCGAAATCCCCAGGTCGCGGCAAAGGCCGCCAGCGTGGCCAGCAGAATGCCGAGAGCGAGTGGCACTACGAGTCGGAGTGGCAGGCTTTTGCGGTGTAGAGTTTATAGGGTCTACGAATTCGGAGTGGCAGGTTGGGCGGTTTAGGGTTTATAGGGCCTACGAATTCGGAGTGTGCACGAATTCGGAGTGGCAGGCCGGGCGGCTTTAGGGCGTATAGGGTGTGCGAATTCGGAGTGGCAGGCTGGGGGTGTAGGGTTTAGGCTCTATGAATTCGGGATGGCCGGCTGGATCCTACAGTGTTCGGCTCCCGTGAAGACCATGATCCCCCACCCTGAACCCTCAAGGCCCTAAAGTCATTGAACAAAGGAATTTAGGGTTGAGGGTTTAGGGTTTAGGGTTTAGGGGTTTAGGGTTTAGGGTTTAGGGGTAACAGCATAGGCACAAGTAATTACGTCTCAGAAGGTTTCTTCATCAGAAGGGCAAAGGCTTCGGGCCTCGGAGCCTTGACAATGTACCTAGACTCTTAAATGTCGCACCTGTGTTTGCATGACTTACTTTATGTTTAGGATCCCACAAACATGAATAAGAAACCAAGGCAACCAAATAAAGGCACTACATTTTAAGGGGCTAGGTAGGCCACAAAGCACATTTGGGATTTATAGTGAGAGTGCTCCCACAATCTGCTGGAGCTGCAGTCTGTCTCATGCGCAGGGGCAGGATGTACTGGCCTTTGTTGTTTAGGGTTTGGGGATTAGGGTTTTCTTAAACACTTTCCAGCAGAGCAGAACCAGTGAATCTAGCCCCAGGCTGCTGCGGCTTGGTCCTCCAACCACGGTGTCCTCGACGAATACATGAGAGCCTGGGGCGGATAGCGCTGGCCCGGATGCAGTTTCCACGGGAACTTGGGAGTCAGGAGCAGTATGAGCAGTAAATGAACAAATTATACACATAATGCATGCGTATGTTTACGTACTGACAAACAGATAGATATAGGCCGAGATGTAGATAGTTTAAGTCTAAAGCCTACCTACCCGTGTCTTCGCATTTGGGCGGTCATGTCTCGCTTCCTGTGCTAGAATGGTTCCAGGAGTTTTTTTAAAATTTGCACGACACCGGCCACCTTGGTGGCAATTTTCGGGGGATGTTTGAGGATTTTCTCGGCTTGCCGATAGCCATGCCAAGCTTCCGGTCGGCATGGCATTCGATTTTCTGGGCAAGCTGTCAGCAGCGGTGTCTGCTCGTAGACCACCTCCCCACTTTGGTTGAAAGTGGCCATCGTACATGACGAACTAACCTGCACATGTTAGATTGCAGATGAGGGATTCAGAATTGAGTCAGGGCGTGCGAACAGTGTTTCCCTGCTGCCAAAAGCCTCTGTTCGAACACAGCAACTCGACTTCTCATGTGCATGTGCTACCTTAACCATCCTTAACCTAAACCGCAAATAACTTCAAATAACCTACATTTTGGGGGCTCATATAGAGAGACCATATTCAGGAACCCCAAAAAGGTAGGTTCTTTAGGGTCCAGGTAGACCCTAAAGCCGATAAACCCTTTAAACCCTCAACCTAAACCCGTTAGACTCTAGACCTTATTCCCTAAACCCGAAAACGGACGCCAAGCGTGCCGTTCTGCAGCTCGCATGAGGTCCGTGAGAGCGACTCACGTCTCTGACAGCAAAAGTCATCTTATGTGGGTTTTGCTTTCGGCTTTCTCCTACGTACCTAGTATTAGGGAGGCCCCCTAAAGGGGACCACCTTTTGCCTCTCTTAAAAGGGACCTTGTTGAGAGGGTCTACCCAAACTATTATAATATGGGTGTTCATACATATATGAATACTAGTACTAGCAACGATGTGAATATTGATACTCCTACTTTATTAGCTCAAGTAAGGTCGGAAATTGTAATTCCGCAACTCAGAATCCATCATGGGCTGCACAAGCATCCCGCGGCACAAGGCTTGAGGGCACCTTAGGGGTTCCATAAAAACTACGGTGTAGGGCTTATAGGGTTTAGGGTTCTAGGGTTTAGGGTGCCATCAAATTCAGGGTTCAGGAGCTTTGGATTCTACCTATAGTCTCCATTGTAGTTCCTTTTGGGGGGTTACCTTTTAGGATCCTTAATATCAAATTGGTTAAACCCCAAAAAGGAACTACAAAGGAGGCTGCGGGTAGTGGGTTTTTGCCTGGCGTGTGTCCTGCAGGAACTCGATGTAGACTTGCGTGGATATACCTCACATCACTCTCGCATTCTACATCCGAAGCTCTCCAAACCTTCAAACCCTCAACCCTACACCAGACATCCAAAGCTCCAAACGGGTGCACAACTTCAAGCACTGAAAGCTGACATGAAGTTCGGGCTAGCCATGTGCAGTAGCCGCCCTGGGGCCTACAAAAATGGATCTCTCATCCAGGTTGCGAGCTTCCGAATATTGAATCATCCGGCAATGTTTGCAGCACGAGGCTGTAGAGTTATACCGTTATACCTAGATTCGACCGCTTTTGCAGGTTTCTGCTTCTCACTGATTATAGCTAGAGCATTGCCAGTATATGTCCATCACGTGCACAGCTGAGCAACTGAACTGCCACGTTCAACTTAGAGCTTTCTGCTTGCCCTTGAGTTTGTACGTTCTCGCCGGCTCGCTCAAGCTTTTGCATACCCTTGTAGTAGCCCTAAACCCTAAACCCTACAAACCTATAAGCCCTAAGCCCTTAACCGTGGCGGGTGCTGCTCAAACCCAAGTCAAGAAGCTAAATACTGAACCCAACAGACCCCCTCAACTCGAGACCCCAACCCCAAGGCACCGAATCGAAGGCCGAACATGTTCCCAAGACTGGTGTTCCCATGTCATCGAACATGTTTATAAAAGGCCTATACCCCACAGGCACGCAGTCAAGTTACTCTTTCACATTTTAGAGCTTAGGTTGGAAAGTCTGGTCTGCATAGAAACGTGTCTAGCCTTGAACTAGCGTCCCCCACACGCCCTCATACTAAACCTAGGAACACTCATGCCAGTAGCCCCTACTAATTCCCGTACACTTAGCTTAAAACCCAAATCCTAAAACTCAAGCCCCATCACCCTGCAGCCCAAACTACTAAGCCCAAAATTATGAGCCCAGACCCCCGGAACCCCCAAAACTCCCCAAACTCCCTAAACCCCAAACCCCAAACCCAAACTCCCTAAACCCTACAAATCCTAACCCCAAACTCTCGAAACCCTAAGCCCTAAACTCCCCAAAAGCCGAAATCCTAAACTCTACATGGCTCCAAGCTGCGAGCCGCCAGAGGACGCTTGTCCAGGTGAAAAATGTTTTGGGTTAGGGTTGAGGGTTTGGGGTTTAGGGTTCTGAGGTTTAGGGTGTAGGGTTTGGGGTTTAGTTAGGGGTTAGGGGTTGGGAGTTTTAGGGTTTGGAGGTTCAGGGTTTTGGGGTATAGGGTTTAGGGGTTTAGCGGTTTAGGAGTTTAGGGTTTAGGGTTATGTGAAGCTTTTTCCTTTACGGTTCAGAGCTTGGGGCTCGTTCGGGGTTGACGGCTTTGTGGGGCTTACAAGCATTTGAGTAGTTCTCTAAATTAGGGTCCCTTTTGGGGGGTCCTTTTTTTCAGGGTGCCGTACTGTACTGGGGATCCAAAAGGGAACCCTACTTTAGAGAACTACCCATTTGGAGTTTAAGGGGGATTTCGGGCTAGGGGATTTCCATTACAAAAAAAATCCAAACCTTAAACTCAAGGCTTAGGGTTTTGGGTTTAGGGTTTGGGGGTTTAGGGTTTTCGGCCGCACACAGTCGTCATACCAGGCGATGCACTCGAAGTTAACCTGTCGCACGATATGTCCGCCTATGCGGCATTCTACAGCAAAACCGTAAGCCCCAGACCCTCAACCCTGGACCCAAGTTACTTGTATCCTTGGGTGTGACCCTCTAGGTAGGCAGCCTTTAACTTTATTGTGCTACTATAACCCGAGTATATATAGTCAAAAAAGTCAACCTTTAGTTACAAGACGTGTGGATTCTGGAACCATTGTTGGAGAGTTTCAGCAAATATCCTTCCGCCCTCTTCGCGTACACTAAAATCGTTTCTCCCCGAACCCTGACATCTTCGCCCTCAGCACAGACAATTAGACCCAAACCCGAAACATCCAACCCTAAACCCCTAAAGACCCTAGACCCTAAACTTTGAAGCCGTAGACCCTCAACCCCAAACCCTAAATATCCCTAAACCCCAAACCCTAAAACCCGAGGACCACAAGCAATCTTCATGAAGAGGTGCTTGCTTGGGTAATGCGGAGCAAGCACAACGCAGTGTGTGAGGAGATCATCGAGCAACGAAATGAGATCAATGCTCGCGACGTGGAGATCACAGCTTTGCGCCGCGAGGCATCTCCGGCTGCTTAGTGCTGCCCATGTGTGCTCCAGATGCAAGCAACACACACCACGCACGGAGACGCCGTGGCTATGTTGGTTGTAATCAACCTTTCTTGATTACCTGTAATCTTTCTGCTTGGTGGAACCCTAAAAACCCTAGGGCCCTAACACCCTCAAGCCCTAATTTCCTGGTCCTAACCCCTACAACCCTAACACCCCCAAACGCTAATTTCCTAAACCCTACAACCCTAGGACCCATGGGATCTCGTTCGCTTGGCCATCGGCTCCCTCGTCGGCGAGTCCTGGCGCGTGAAGCAGGCAGTGGAGGGGTTTTGGTTTTGGGGTTTAGGGGTTTGTTTTTTTTTT
>CAJNJA010061053.1:0-23620 GCA_905231915.1 Symbiodinium necroappetens
AGTACTAGTACTAATACTAATACTACTACTACTACTACTACTACTACTACTACTACTACTACTACTGGTGCGACTACTGCCCCTGCCTGCACCCACATTTCGTTTACTGTTGCTGCTAAGGCTGTTGCTGATACCCTCAGATCATGGCGTTTAAGGTTTCTTTAGCAAGGCTTAGTGTGTGAATGCTCGAAATGCTGAGGCTGCGACAATCGAAGTGACGCTCTCCAGAGCCGAGAGGGCCAGGTTGGTTACCTCCTTCTTGGACTCCACATCTGTGTCGCTGACTGCACCTCTAGGCTCCCGGCAAAGCTTCGAGATCTAAGCATAAATCAAGTGAGCCGCACGACTTCCCAGACTTGTACGAGTAACCACCACTTCAGAGCATCGAGAATGAGTTAAACTTAGAGGTTATCAGGTTGCGAGTTCTCAGACTGCCGGCCTGACATCTCGGTAACGGCATTGAGCGATGATAGAATCTTGGTTGGGTCGCTCGACTGTTGCACAGCCACCTCAGCAAGGCAGCGTTGATCTCATTTCACTCCGCGCTGTAGGCTTTAGGGTGTCGAACTGCGTTCCTTGGGCAGATAGATCGAACACACTGGGCCTTGGAACGGCTTCGACTACCACTCCAATGCAATGAGGTGGAAACCTACTGCACCAAAGGACCGAAAATATCGGGAAAAATGCGAGGGCCTTAGACTACCTAGTACTACCTGCAACATCCACCCTTAGTTCCCGGTCCCTCCCCCTGCATGTAAGCCCGCAGCAATACTTGCACAAAAGAGCCGGAGGCTCCCCCGAAGCTTTCAGGTTTAGGGTGTAGGGCTTTAGGGTGTTTTCGGGTCTGTAGGGTTTAGGGTTTTAGGGTTTAGGGTTGTAGGGTTTAGGGTTTTAGGTTTTCAGGGCTTACATCAGACAGCCCGCAACTTTCCCCACCATCCAACCCCATGGCAAAATGCCCGAGAGCCGCCGGCGCCTTGAACAGACTCCAGACTCCTCAACCCTAAACCCTAAGCCCTAAGCCCTAAACCGGAAGACTCAGGTTGCTTTTTTGGAGGCATAGGCTTGCCTTCTTCATCGAAAGCCGACAAGCATCCCAACATCTACTCAGATCCCAAACTCCAAAGGTCCTTACACTTCTCCCTTCGATCATCCTAAAAATTCCTTGTAGGTCCTAGCAGACCTTATTTCAAGATCTTGTTCTGTTCCGTTGCTCTTGCATCTGGGCAGCCAGTGCATTGGTCAGGTCGGCTGTGGACAGTGTGGCCGGTTGCCTCACCCACGGCCCGAGCACAGCTGCCGCGGCCGTGCCGCCGAGGTGGTCCCGGGCACCTTGAGGCTCACGGGCGGGCAAAGGAGTGAAGGCGGCAGTGATGGCAGTGATGACCATGACAACTATGACGATCACTCATGACCACCATGATGGTTCAGGCACCCATGAAGTAACTCAACAGCCCTCTCCGCTTGATAAGGCCAGCAAGACTAGGAGGGTAAATATTAGGGTATGCAGGCTGAGGGTTCCAGCGTGCGACTTAAAGCCACATCGAACACTACAGCTACCAAATCCCCGACCTCCAGTTCAAGAACCTGAACTCCACCGCAGCCGGCAACACTCTCTGATACGCGACTCCTCATCAGAACTACTGCAAAGCCAGCAGTGATACGACGGTCATCTGTTTTCTGAATAGCAGGGTGGCCAGAAAGTCTTCATTGCCATGTCTATCATTTCGAACATGAACGGTATCAGCTTTTGCATGGTATCAGCTTTGGGCTTTTGGTGCTCCCATCATCGAGATCTGATTTGTTTTGCTTTGCCTCACACTGCAATTGGCCACTCTTCTGTTTGCAGGGTCATAAAACCTTATGGAGCCCTTGTAGTGCCCTGTATAGACACGCTTTTAGTTTCCCTTGCAGAAACGCATGCAGTCCGTAGGGTAACCCTTATAGGGTCTGCATTCCAGTCTTAACAAGTCCCTAAAAACCATACCAAAAAAAAACACTCAAGACCTGCAACGCACTAGACCCAAGCTCGGCACGGCTTGAAGTATCTCTTATAGACACCCTTTCCCCTAAACCCTAAACCCCCTTCGTCCCTAGAGTCTTCAGCCGCGGCACGAGCAACTGTGAAGTAAGCTCCGCTTGCCAGATCCAGGCCGGTGACACTGGCGGAGGAGCCCCAGATGCCAACCAGGGATCCACCGAGCTTCGTGAAGTACCTCAAGGGCTTACAGGCTTGTAGGCTTTGGGTTTCGGGTTGTGTGGGGATTTGTATCGGGCTTTACAGGGTTTCGTCGGGCCGGGTTACGAAAGTACATGAGGAGTGCCCACTCTTTCAACTCTTACTCACTAAATACCCTCACCAGATACCATGATCCTCGAAGTAGGGAAGTAGGGAGCCAATGCAGGAATGCGGGATGCACTGCGGGATTTACCTTCTCGGGGTTTGGAGTTTTTGGGTCTGAGACAATCTCGGCATCGAGGTTAGCGTCTGGGGTTTGGGGCTTAGGATTGGGTTTAGGGTTTAGGGCTTGCTTTTAGGGTTTAGGGTTCATAGGGCTTAGGACCTAGGATTTGGGGTTTGGCTTCGGACACAATATGGGACTGCTTCATCGCGATACGGACAACCGGGGTCAGACCCGAGCCGTTGCTGGAAGCAGAAGGCACATCGTCCCCAAGAGACCCGGGTTGATTGTCGGTGTCTGCTTCACGGCTAGTGGCAGCCAGAAGAATACGAGTGGGAATGCGTAAGAACAGCCCAGCCGATTTTGGTCTGCCATTCCTTTCTGACTTTAAAGATTAGCTCACAAGCTCCTCAGGTTTGACAATGAAGACGAGACAAGGATGACCGTGCGATGACAGCAACTCTGGTCACGAATTTGACTGCTTTCACAAGTTACCCAGAGACTTCAATATCCCTTAATTAAGGAATATACCTTAAATCTTATTAGGTTCCCTATTATAATTGCAGGACTATTCCTTAATTAAGGGATATTGGAGTCTCTGGGTAGCCTGTTCGTACTGTTTGCTTGAGGTCCTGGTTTCGATCCGGGCTGTGGCCAGGGCTGGGTCCTCGGAAGACAACCAACACCAATAGTGGATGTAGGTTACTTACCCAACGATGCCAAGACCTAAGCACAGGAAAGCGGCACGGAGTTCAGGCAAGGTGCTGTGCGCTCGAGGGATCATTCCACTCAATCTCTGGCATCCTCGGGCTGTCGGAATATGTGGGCTCTGCTCCCAATCATCACATCTGTCGAAGGTAGTTGAGAGTCTAGCGCATTGGCTTAAGTCCAACATCAGAGCAATGTAGCCCGGGCAGAAACGACGCAGCAGGGTCACTTGCATTACTTCGCTGATTGACTCGCACCGAAGGCTTCTGATGTCTCAGTGCAACGACGAACATGATGGCACTCAAGGTGATACTGTTGATTATATAAATCCTGCATTACCTTAACGACCCTAAACTATGGGAATTGTGGTATATACTCCTTATTATAGGGAGAGCAGGATTTATATCATCAACCGTACTGGTCCTTGTCCGGCGCCCAGCCTGAACCCGAAATCGATTCCTGATTCTGTAGGCCTGGTGAGCGAACACTTCGTCTGCCAAGAATCTGGAAGGCAGGTGTTGACTGCAAGCCGCTTCCGGCTGAACCTCTGCGAGACCGGTATCTACGAGTACTGCGGCTTGGGGACTGCTGCCTACCATAAATAATAAATAGAGATGAAAACGACTCTGACAGCGTACGCGTTCCGATTGCTGCTGGTGCTATCCATGACGGTGTCCGGATCTGGAGGAGAAGGAGGAGGGGAGGAGGGGAGGAAGATGAGGAGCAGAGGGAGAGGAGGAGGAGAGGAAGAGGAGGACGGAGGAGGAGGAGCATGAGGGGCAGGACGATGACGATGACAATGTCAAGATGATGTTCATGGTGGTGGTGATGGCGGTGATGACGATGATGGCGATGATGGTCATGATGGCGATGATGATGATGATGGTGATGGTGATGATGATGATGATGTTGATGATGACGATGATGTTGTTGATGTTGATGTTGATGTTGATGTTGATGTTGATGTTGATGTTGATGTTGATGTTGATGATGATGATGATGATAATAATGATGATGCTGCTGATGGAGATGACAATTATGGCGATGCCGATGGCGATGATGATGGTGATGGCCATACTGATGATGGTGATGACCCTGATGATGGCAACGGCGACGAACGGGTTGGTTGTCGTGGTTCTTGTGGTTCTCCTGGTGCATTGTGAACTTATGGTACTTCTGGGTGGTAGTGATTTTGCATTCTTTGATGCCTAGGACCCTCACCGCTCTTGCTCATATCAACTTGGAGAAGTTGACAAGTTAATGGGTCTTGAAATGGTCGGTATGATGACTCTCTGCCCTGACCACTCTGACTTTCTGGAAGCTCTTGCTTGTGGGCATTGTCAGAGCTCTGGCGTTAGGATCTTCACAAATCTGAATGTAACGGTGTTGCGCCATCGTTGCTGCGCTTACTTGTACAGCCATCGAACTGAGAGGACACTACCGGCCTTCCGTCACTGAGTAGGTATCGCCAAGTGGGAAGATGTAGAACGCATAGCGCAGGGTCGATGCGTCCTGTCTTGAGCTCACATGTTGAGGCTTCGTCGTCCAGAACGCCACGGACCGAACACCATCGAGGCAGAACGGTCACAAGTCTACGTAAAACAGGGATCATGAACCCATATGTCCTTTCTCAGCACAACCGAAACCCGAGCTATTCTACGACATCTCCTATCTCGTCTCTACTGCCAGCATTTGACGACACTTCGCTTAGGATCGGAAGCAAACCCCCAAACCCAGGACGCCAACTCTTAGACACCCGAAACATCATCTAAGCTGTCAGAACCCTTGACAAGCCCATCAATGCCAGAAGCTAAAACGTCTCCAAACCAAGTTTGAACCCCCCCAAATAAACCGAATATGGGGGCCCTGAAGAAGATTCACGAGGTTTGATAGGGCTCTATCAAGACCCAAGTATCTTCGACCCGAAACTCCCCCTCCTCGTCAGACCACTCCTCTGTGGCCAGTCGGAACTTTTCCTTCAGGGCCTCACCGATCTCGGGGCTCACCAAGGCACGTCCCGAGGAAGGCGCAGCATCTGCCACGAAGGGCAAAGACCTGGGCTTTCTGGGCCATGAGAGCTCAGGGCCTTTGGTGTTCCCCATGCCATAACTATACTATAGTATACCATTATATACTACAGTATACGATAACATACTGCAGTATACTAGAATATAGGAGTTCTAGGGATTTCGTGCTGATTTAAGCCTCCGGAGTCTCCGCAGCTATCCTCTAGGGTTTGGTTTTCTGGAGGGTTTAGGAGTTTAGGGTTTGGGCAGCTCTGCATGCGGTGACATGCTTGTGTGTGCCGCGGACCCAAGGCCCTGGCAGGGAGACTTGGATGCCATAGATGGCTGCGTCTTGCAGGGAGGCTGACTGCTCACCCATGGCAAGGTGCGATGCGTTTCTCGCACCTCAGCCGGCGTGCACACAAATCTCAGACGCCTGGAATCCACGTCAAGCCTAAACCGGAGTAGCTGAATAGCGTTACTCTACAGAAACCTAACACACCACAACCCTAATTCAAACAAACCTAGATTGGAAGATGGAGCCTAAACCGAGGAGTCTAACAAGGATTCCCCGGCCACGAGACTGAGAAGGGCGTAGACATAGGTGGTCGAGGGCACCAATGCCGAGCTGATGAATGCAGATGTCGACACCATAGGGGAAACACCTTCACTGCACGCTCCCGAATCCCAAGCCGATGTTAAGCATGTCTGCGTCTGTCTGTCCGTCTGTCTGTCTGTCCGTCTGTCTGTCTGTCCGTCTGTCTGTCCGTCTGTCCGTATATACGTGTACGTGTCGTGTGTGTGTGTGTATACATATATATATATACACGAAGATGTATACGAACCTGTGTGTATATACACATATATATATACATATGTGTGTGTGTAGGTGGGACTATGCACATGTATGTATGCACACACTCTGCATATGGATAAGACTGCATATGCGTGCAGACATGCTGTATATGTACATCCGTGCATGCATATGTACCTACATACACACATGCAGGCTGGTTGAACATTGATCTGCCTGTATACCACGATGTATATATGAATGAATGAATTAATGAATGAATGAATGAATGAATGAATGTATGTATGTATGTATGTATGTATTTATATATGTGTGTGTGTATGGATTCATGTATGCATGCATGTTTGTATGTGTGTATATATACATATATATATATACATATATATATATACATATATATATATGTGTGTGTGTGTATGTGCCTCGACATATCATATTCATGAGTACGCACACGCAGTGCATGCATCTGCATGTCCAGTCTTGGTCTCAATGTCTTTACCCATACATCCCGTTTGCTCGTGCACAAATATCAAAACTCTCCGCCTGCCGTGGTCGTGCTGTCCAGAAGGCTGACAATCTGCTGCGGTTCCTTCTGCAATGCTGCTGCACGTCGACATGCAAACAAATGAGTATAAATACGTCAGCAAAGAATGCACAGTGATGTTAAAAATTTCAGCAAGTATGTTATGGTCATAACTTAAGATAATTTAAGCTGCAGTCATATGTACAAAAAAGAAAGGGAAAACACAACGAAGACGAGGAGTAGCAGCAACCTGGCTCGGCTCCAGCCGGATCGTTCTTTACTGCCGTGCTCGTAAAACGAAACATCAAGATAGGGTTTAGAGTTTAGGGTTCAGGTTTTAGGGTTATGAGATGGCCTCCTGCTGCGCCAGGACCCACTTGAAAGTGGAATCGCCGGGGACCTGTGCTGCACTGTTTGCAACGGCCTTACACGTTTTCCGCATAAAGCTAGAGGGATCTGCGGTTTCGGATGTAAGATCTGCGGAGCACCCAAAAGTTCACTAAGCCCAAAAAACCCATAACCTGAAACCCCCATACCCCTAATTATACCTTGAACCCTAAACCCCTGTACATAACCCTAAACCCTATAACCCCGTAACCCTAACCCCTTTAACCCTAAACCCCAAACGCAGGAAGCTTCAGGCGACCAGCGGCCTGGCAGCCGCCGGAGGCGCTCCCGATGGTAGCTGTGATGGGCACCTTGAGCTGCCCAGCCTGGTAGAAGCAAAGAGAATCTTCGGGTGTAGGGGGTTTAGGGTTTAGGGTATAGTGTTTAGGGTTTAGGGTTTGGGGTTTAGGGTTTAGGAGAATTGGTAATTATGTCGGACCCTACACTTGCACCAGTCTGGTGTTGAAACCCACCTGGAACAAGAGCACTCAACGCTCCGTGCAGATCTTTCCCAAAACCCTGAACCCTAAACCGCAAGTAAAGAAAACCCTATAAACCCTAAACCCTAAACACTATAAACCCCAAACCCCCTATAAACCCTATAAACCCTATAAACCCTAAACCCTATAAGCCCTAACCCTAAACCTAAACCCTATAAACCCATAAACCCCTGAAGAAAGCCAGGGCCGCCTGGAGGGAGATGCGATCCATTCGGCTCCAGGGGGTGGCGATCTGCACCGGAAGAGGCCCACCGGCTTGCACGGTGACGGTCACCTCTTCATCAGCGATTTTCGGGCTTAGGGTTTAGGGTTTAGGGTATAGGGTTTAGGGTGTGGGGTATTGGGTTTAGGGTTTAGGGTTTCAGGCTTAGGGTCGTTCTTGTCGTGACTTCCTACGGTGTTAAGTATGCTAGGGGCAATGATGCTACCGGTAGTGTTACGATTATGTAATTTGATTTGCAATTGATTTTTTGTGGTACTGCTCTTATCGGTATCATGGTGAGAGATAGGACAGCAAGAAACCGATTGCTGTGCTGCCTTCATTGCATCTGCAGCCTTCTACAGCAGTAATCCAGGAGGCGCTGGACTGTCAGAGTTGAAATGTTGAGAGGGACCCAGGGTCTTCTCACCATCTGCAAACCTGTAATTTACGAGTTGGCACAGACAACAACCAGCACAACCACCACAGCAACCACTACCACTACCACACAACCATAACCACTTCCACAACCACCGCCATAATCACAACCACGGCCACAACCATAACCACAACCACAACCGCAACCACAACTACAACCGCAACCACAACCACAACCACAACCACAACCATAACCACAACCACAACCACAACTACAACCGCAACCACAACCATAACCACAACCACAACCTCAACCGTGACCACGACCAAAACCACAACCACCGCCGCGACCACGACGCCGGCACCGACGACGATGCCAACGATGACCATCATCATGGGAATGGTGCTCCGGTTAAAGCAATGATGTAACTTCCAAGTTGAGGAACACAAGCCATGACACTCACGTTATAACACTCTAGCACTGATGCTAGGAACAAGAGTAGCAATGCGATGATGATGAATCACGACGGTATCGGTGTAACAGTGTATCGAGACCCCCATAATCCAATTCCAACCAAATCTCCGCAAGCTCTGAGCCTAAACCATCCGGCAAACTCGAAACCCTAAGCCTAAACTCTCCGAGTTGTATGGGTAGCCTACAACGAGCAGCCGACAGAAGGCATACACAAATCGGCCTATCTCAGCAAGTCTTGTCTATCAACGTACCCACACTGACAAGTCGGACAAAATGAGTTGCAAGCGGTGTCTGCACCTGAGCTCCCCAAACCCCGGACCTAAACCCTGAATCCCTAAACCCTAAACTCCCTAAACCCTGAACCCCTACACACTAAACCCCAAACCCTAAACCCCTAGAGCCCATCAACACCTTCGCTCAAGATCCCTCCAGGCCACCTCGGCAGAGCTGCTGATCGAAGTCTGGCCGGGGATGACTTGTGTCATGGTCACACCTTGGGCAACTTGCAATGAAGGCTCTAGGATTCGGGTTACGGGGTGCAGGGTGGGTTTAGGGTTTAGGGCTTAGGATTCGGGTTGTGGTGTTCAGGGTAGGGTTCAAGTTCACAACTTGGAGAAGGTGTTTTGCCGGTGCAAGCAGAAAGAGAGCTTCCGTCTTAGTACCCTGCTACTACCAACACCTATCTGGGGTGCCGGGCCGAAGCTGTAGCTGCCCATGGCCAGCTCACTTCCACTCATCTCGATGCTTTCCCCCGACCTGCCATCATCGGTTTGGGAAGCGAAGTTGGAGATGCTGGAGCAGTCGGGTTGGAGGCACGTCCATTCGTAGACGAGGGTGGCCCTCGGGTGTACCAGTCCGCTCCAGGAGGTGCCCAGGCGAAGGTCGCATCCGGGACCAAGGCTTCGAGGCCCTGTCACCTCGAGGCTCGGTGGAGGGATGTTGCTCACAGTGATCTGAAAGACCACTTCTTGTGCCTCCGTTCCGGGCAGGCTCGCGGAGGCGCGGAACTCGTGGTCCCCGGGTGGGAGCACGAAAGCCGCCACGCGCACCCTGTTTGGCAGAGGGGACTCGTCGACGAGACCCGCTGCGGCCAGGGTGCTCCATGAGGGATTGGAGCTTGCTCGATAGTGCCAAATGGTGATGGGAGTTCCCGTGGCCTCCTCCGACTGGTTGCAAGGGGCCACAATGCCCGTTGCTACTTCAAGCTCTACTTCCTGATCCAGGCTCCGGATCAGCGAGCTGGGACCGACTGCCATGATGCTGGCGCTTGCCTGGCCGTCGTTGAGCAGCCTGACGGATGTGTTCATCATCATGCTGTGACCCAGCCAGTTCGTGACGCGAACCGCCACGCCGATGTCAAGGCTGTCCAGGCCGGGCTGTGTCAAACTCGCAAGGACGTTTGGTGACAGCTCGGCACTCGTGGAGGAGCTCGCCGTGGCGCCGGCAAGCACCGAGATCAGCTCCGAAGACTGGGAACTCGTCAACCACTCGATCTGAAGCGCACGTCCCGCGGAGCCTGTGGCTTGCAGGATGAGCGTCACAGGCACACATGGCAGGACGACCGGAGGGGAGGCAGAGAGGAAGCCGGAGACCTCCACCACTGGCAGATTTGATGTGACGTCCACGAGGCCAGCCGCCATCTGCAAGCTAATTGCATCCCCAAGGACCAAGGTGGCTCCCTGTCCTAAAGTCACCGCCAACTGAGACCCGGCCACGTTGCATCCGAAGTCACTGCCGAACTTCTGGCTGAGGGCTTCACTGAAGGCGTTGCCGCAGGTGCTTGGAGTCAGAAGCTCTGTCACCACCACATCGAAAGTCAGAAGCAATGTGGTAAAGCCTGCGGTGAACTCCGCCGAGATCAGCGTCGGCACCGAGCCCACAACCCAGGGCGTACTGGCCTCCGAAGCTTCACTGCTCACAGCCGGATCTGCACAGAGGAGCGAGACGGAGAAGGTGTATGCAGCGCCCGTGGCAAAGCCGCTGGCGATACAGGAGGTGGCTGAAAGGTTCACGAGACCTGAGCACCCGGGTGGTGTCAGCTCAACATCCCCGGATCGGGCATGAACCTGCCATGCGAGGAAGGAGCAGTCGTTGAGTGGTCTTGCGTTCCAATGAAGCTGGACACGGTCAGGCCCAAGCATCGTCCAGGTGATGCGCTCTGGGGGAATTGCTGCAACGAGACTATTGACACTCGACACCTGCACCTCGCTGGCTGTGCCTGTCTCGGCTTGCACCACCGTAGAAACTTCTGCTGCCACATTCTCAGAGACTTGCTCAGCCGATGTGCCCTCCGAGACTCCATCCACCACCACGGAGAAGACGGTGGAAAGAGCTGACAACCTGCGGCCTCTGAGTGCACTTCCTGCCAAGACTTCGACTCGGACTCTCGAAGGGTCCACGTTCATCCGGCTCGCCGTTGCCTCGATGATGTTGGAGACCAAGGAACTCTGCAACTCGGGGTTTCCCTGCACCTCGTTGTAGTCGATGTCAGTGCTCATGCTCACGGAGAGAACTCGGCGCTGTGAGGATTCCCAGGTCTGCGCGGCGATCAGCGTGGAGATCGGCAGGCTCGAAGCACTGTAGGGGCTCGAGGACATCCGATCCGCACAGTTGGTCCAGACTCGGAAAACGTACTCTGCACCGGGTGTCAGGCCCTCTGCCGTGCAGTGGTAGGAATTCAAGTTTGTCAGCCCCGTGCAGCCCTCCGGCTGGAACCAGGCTCCTCCGTTTGTCTGACCCTCCACGACGGCCTCCTCGAACTCGCAGTCGTTCAACAGCCCCGTCTCCCAGGACACCAAAAGCCTGACACAACACATCAGAAGAACTAGCAAGAACAGCTGCTTTCAAAACACGCTGCTCAGCGAGGGGATTCTTCCCTGCCTTCAAGCACTCTGAGGCCCGAATCTCTCAAAGAATCCGTCCTCGAACCCTCAAAAGTGGAGAGCTGGGCCCCGGGCGCGGTGGAACTCGGCAACCGCGCGCGAACTGCCCTGGATTCTCGAGGCTTCCTAACCTATACCCATAGGCTCCTAAGTAGTTCCTTTTTGTGGTTTATATTTAGAATCCTATAAAGCAATCCCAAAAAGGAACTACTAAGGAGCCTATGGGTAGTTGATATTGAACCTTCACCCCACCACCCGGATCTTGAGAGATTGCTGACGAACCGACCCTTTCCTCCGGCCTACAAGCAAGACAAGAATAATAATAGTAATATAATGATAGTGATAATAGTAATAATAGTAATAATAATAATAGTAATAATAATAGGAGAGGGCAGTGGGAGAGTGGGCATTCTCAAGTTATCAGCTTGACTCGGACCGGCTGGGCAGTTCTCGCAAGGCAGCTCATAACAACCGCATCGGATGCACTTTAGGGTTTAGGGTTTAGGGTCCTAATACCCTAAACCCTAATCCCGAAAACTGCTCCCGTTCTGCGTCGGAGGGGCGTGGGAGCTGCAGCAGCCAGTGGAAGCGTCATGGCGGTTTCCGAGATTTCACTCCAAAGGCTCTGTGTCTCCTCCAAGATGCAGAGTAGTCGAACTCTGAATTGATAAGCCGTGTCGCTGGAAAGCTGGGTGGCTGTGCAACTTTCCACATTCACGTTCACCAGCAAAGAGCAACCTGTCGGCTCAGACCATCCGCCGTTTGCGCCCTGGATCATGACCTCGTACCTTTCGAAGCCCCCGCTGCAGTCGTTCAGGGCACCACGAGCCCATGACAGGACAAGGCTTGATGTCGTGGCAGAGCCCGCGGTCACTTGACCCGGCTGCGCAGCCCGGATGGCAACCCGGTGATCTGAAAGAGGCATGTAGAGGCCGGTGGCTTGTAAGCCCAATACGTTCCAGGCGTGCACGATGAAGCCGGCGGCGTTGGCAGGGATGCTTGTGGAGGGGGGGACGTTGAAGGTCGCGTATAAGCCACCGCTGACTTCGAAACTGTCCCAAACACTCCCAGCACATTCACCAGCGCAGTCCGCACCGATGCGGATGCTTCTCGTCTCATCCGAGCTTGGGATGCTCTGCATGATCTCCTGGCAGCCCTGGTTGTCGGCAAAGGTGACAGAAGATGCCAGGACCGTGATCGTCACCTCGAACCAGGTGCCCAAGGTGCAGGGCACTGAGTAGTGCTGCCCATCTGGGGACACCAAAATCTTCTGAGACCCCAGGAACATGGCACGGAGTCCGCCTGAACCAAAGAGGCTGACGGAGTCCCCCCCGACCTGGATCACCATGTGGGCCAGGGCACCCGCCGTCTTTCGCACCTTGGCCTTCATAGTGAAGGGTGGTGCGAAACGACGTGCCATGGTGAGGTGAGAGGTATCGAACTGCCCGGAGAAGATGGCCGCGCCGCTGGACACCGACCAGCTTGCCCCTGCCACATCCGAGTCTGGAGGAAACCAGAAGGAGTTGTCGAAGAAGGCAAAGTTGTCCTGAAGAACATTCCCGGTGTCCAAAGTTGCAAGAGGCGTCTCGCTGGTCCTAGTCTGCGATGCATCTGCCCAGAAGATGTGGTACTGGGAAAAGGTCTCTTCCTGTGCAGGAGTCGCTCTGGTAATCGTAAGGGCTCCTGCGATGACGTCCCGTCGGGCATCTGTGTCTTGGAACTCTATGCCTCCAGCACCGACTGTAGGTGCAGACCCGAAGCGATGCAGAGTAAAAACAACCGGTACCAGGCGTGAGTAAAGAATATCGTTGACCTGCTTCCAAATTCTCAAAGCCACCCGGTACTCTCCTTCCTCCATCCTGTCGTTGCCCAGCTCCAAGGTGATCTCGGCAGAACCTCCAGCTGGCACAGTGATGCTTCCGGACGCGGCCGGGCCTGTCACGCGGGCCCAGGCAAATTGCGCAGCCATCTGGAGGGCAGCGTGGGCATTCAGCAAAGCACCCGTGGACACCCGAGAGTCGAACTTGGCATACCTGACAGCAGACGTCAAGATCAGGTTCCGAAGCTCGGCATAGGTCAGTGTGTCCACGTAGTCCAGGACCAGGGCGGCAACACCAGACACGTGGGGTGTTGCCATGGATGTGCCTGACAGGAACTCGTACTGGTTGTTGGGGTATGTGCTGTAGATTCGGGAACCCGGGGCGGCAATGTGCACGACTGTTGTACCCCAGTTGGAGAAAGACGAGATGTCGTTCGCACTGTCTGTAGATGCAACGCAGATCATGTTCGGTCGATTGTAGTTGCAGGGGTAGGTTGGGGTAATCTCGTTGTCCCTCCCGTCGTTGCCCGCCGCAACGATGAAGAGGTGGTTAGCCTCGGCAGCTGCATCGATGGCGTCGACCAGTGCCTGGGAGAAGCCTCCGCCGCCCCAGGAGTTCGAGCTAATCTGGGCGCCCATCATCACGGCGTAGTCCAATGCACGGATGGCATCAGCTGTGCTGCCGCCACTTGCTCCCAGGAACTTCAAGGCCATGATCTGGGGCTTCCAGGAGACACCGGCAACGCCAATAGAGTTTCCAGCCTCTGCACCGATCGTGCCTGCACAGTGGGTTCCATGACCGTTGGAGTCCATCGGATCTCCGTTGTTGTTATGGAAATCGTAGCCATACACGTCATCCACGTACCCATTGCCGTCGTTGTCGATGCCATCACCGGGAATCTCCCCAGAATTAACCCACATCTGATTGCGGAGGTCCTCGTGGTTGTAGTCCACGCCTGCCATTCAAGCAACTTTCAAGCAAAAAGGTGCAATGGTGAGTCGCAGCCAGTTATTTTGTGGAAACATGGCTGCTTCAGCAGCCATACTTGTTCCTATCACCGAAAGCTTGAGAAATACGATCCTTGAAGGGGTGTCACTGCTTAGCCAGTACCGAACCAGCATCTGCAGGGACCCTACTCAAGTTTGAGTCGTGTGGGCCACCGGTATAGGAGAGTTAGAATCAACATGCAGCATGCGGAGACTGTCGCAGAGAACCGAACCCCCGTGTCCGTCATTGTATGTCATGAGTCCAAAGCCGAGCAATGCCTGCATCAGGATAAGTTTGACTTAGAATCCGGACAGATGCATGCTGTGGTGGGCGTAGAATGCTGGATGTGAACGCTGGACAAAGCGGTGACACAAGTTGTAAAGTATACTGTAAGGCATCGCCATGCGCAGCTGCTCGTTACAACTTTGCAAGTAGCCAAGCCCCTGTTTGCCTCGAAGCCTCCGTGATCGCACCTTGCGTAACTGACCCTCATACAGGAATCTAAACATTCTAAACTATTTGGGGTTCCTCAGACGACTCCACTACAATATATCCCCAAAAAACATTATTTGGGGTTCCTCAGACGACTCCACTACAATATATCCCCAAAAAACATTATTCTACGTACTCTAAGGCCCCTTTTTGTTGCACAAGCTGTCAACGCAAGAGGGATTGCCTGTGTCAAGGACTGCCATGATCACCTTCCCATTGGTACCCTGGTGGATAGCCCAAGCCTCTGGGGCATCGATGTCCACATCGCTGTCCTGGGTTGCATGCGAGTTTTGTCTAAAGCCCACGGACAGTATCTTTATGTATCTATGGGCTTACAAAGCTTCATAAAGTGCCACCTGGTATCCTGATGTAAGCCCCACAGCTCACCAAAGTCCCCATCGTTTGGGTGCCCTTCCGTGCGGCCGCAGGTGCTAGTGCTACAGACGCCCGGCCGGCGGTGCATGCGCCCGTGAAGCTTGGGTTCGGGTTGCGGTCTCGGTGGAGGGAAGAGCATGTCCTCCACCTGGAGCTTGTTGCCAAGAGGAAGCCACATGAGGTCTTCTTCTACATACTCGACCACCGGATCGTTGTCGAGATCAAGGAACATTTGGCAGAACTGCCTCGCCGTTGCATTCTTCATCTCAGCAAAGGCCACGCCACCCAGGCGCTCGAATGCCTGGATTTTCACTCCATGCTTGGCCTCGACGCCCTTGGCATGCAAACGCCTTGTCCTGGCATCCAACTTTTTGCCCTTGGTCTTAAAGAGCAGGCGCTTCTTGCCCTGCAGAGGTACATCGGATCCCTGGCAGACGGAAGGCAAGCTGTGGCTGGCACCCGCAACTCGCGAGGAGGCCGTGCTTGGGGCCATAGCTTCGGGGAGCGCGCCCTGCGCCGAATCGTCCTCGAAGACGATGCCTACCTGCAACGCCGCAGGACGACGAGGACACAAGGTTTCGCAAGAGCTACAGCTATGCAATGTGTGTACGAAAACATAGAAAGAAAAAACAAAACATGTGGGGAGCCTGCAAGGTGATGTCCTCGAAGGCCGAACTGGTGACGGTGATCACGTTGGACGTCGTAGAACCTGGTGTCGTCACCACATTGAGGCTGGAGGGGTTCAGGGACAAGCCGGAGTTGTCGAGAACCGGAGTCCCCACGCCCCGGGGTGCCACACCGCCCGGGCCTGCGGCTAAGGCCACCAAATGCGAGGCGGAGGAATGGATGGGAGTGCTGGGAATTAGGGCCGTGAAGAGGGCCGTGGCCGACGCGTTCAACACCGCCCGGCCAAGCACAGGGGATCCCGGGATGGGGTGCGATGCATTCATTCCCCAGTAGATATCATAGCTCACTACTCCAACTTCCACCTCAGCTCTGCGGACGTTGCAGAAGCCAGTGTACACGCCGATGCTGGGGTCAAGGTCCTCACACTGGACAGACACAGGGACGATCGTCGGGGGGTTGTAATCAACAAGCGGGGTTGTAATTCCCGTTGCCATCTCTCCACCTTCTGATGCCGTCAGGATCAGCAAACTGTCTGCAGTCCGGGGGATAGATGTGCCTTGGGGTACCTCCACGCTCAAGATGGCACTCGCACCGGACTCCAGTCGGAAGATCCATCCTCCGGTAGTTACGGAGCCATCGGATCGCCAGACAATCTCGTGGGTCCCCGCAGGGATTTCGATATCCCCGGGCATGCTGCTTCCAGAGTAGGCAGTCCCCAGAATAGTCAGGAAGTCGTAGCCCGCCTCCGTGGTGAAGAAGGTAAACTTCACCATGCCCGGTCCTGTGACTGCGATGCTGGCCACCTCGTTATTGCCATAGGAGGTGCCACGAGAGACCTCACAGCCCACAGCCGAACCTAATGTGAACCCGAAACCCAAACGCCTCTTTTCGAAAGCCCGAAAACCCCAGAAACCCGCACCCCAAGCCGTCGAAGACCTCGTAGGCGATGCCGCCGGCCACCGACCGGATGTCAATCTCGCTACAGCTGGCGCCGCTGCAGCTTGGTCTGGCCTCGAGCCCAGGTTATCCAACACACATGCGGGTGGCTGTCAAAACTACGGCCCGGTTTGGGTTCCCAGACTTTAAGGCGCCGTATTCAGAGTAGAATTATATGGGATTCCCCAAAAGGGACCATGATGTTGACCGTTACCCATACAAGTTACAAGTTTGTTTGTACACTCTGCTAAGTTAATTGCTAACCTTTCTTACTGACATACAAGATCACTGCCCCACCCACCCACCCACGCACCCACCCACCCACGCCCTCACTGACGCACCCACCCACACTCAATCAATCAACGAATCACTCCCTGCTGACCCACTGACTACCAATCATTAATAATCTCAGCTGCCCCGCGTGAACCGCATATACTTTCATTCTTACAGTGAATGGCCCCGTTTACCAACTCCGGCTGGAAGATGCTGAGTGCCCTGCTGCAAGCGTCGGTGCGGGCACCGACCCAATGAGGTCAAGCTTCTGGCTGCCGAGGGAGAAGTAGACATTGTAGAAGTCCACGGAGGATTCATCACTGGCCCGTCCGATGAAAAGTGTTCCAGCCACGAGACCTTCCCCTGCATCGACATCCACAAAGGTGATGGACGTCGCCGCGTCTTGGGCTGGTTCATAGTCGAACACGGCTACACTCGCGGGTGTGCCTCGGCTGGACATGCAGGATGTGTGGCTTGAGCTTTCGGAGGTTTGGGGTCTGGTAAGGATGCTGGGTCTGGGGCCGAAGGCCACAACAACGCGAAGCAGTAGCAGTAGCATGAGTCATCAGTGCGGTTGCCAACGAACCCTGAGCCCCAGGCTTGATTCTCCGCTGGCAGAAGAAGCGAAAACCAGGAGGTAGCTGGCGTTCACCGGCAAGGAGGTTCCAGTCGCCATGGTGACTGTGAGATTTGTTGAAGGAGATGTGGCCGCCACAGCCGCGACCATGGCCACATTGGGCAGTCGATGGGTGGAGTTGGCCCCCCAATAGACGTGATAAGACTCCAGGCCACTGTGGTCACGGGCCTGCAAGATGATAAGATCTCCTCCGACAGTTCCACTAGCCTGGTCTTCGTCTTGGAACCACAGGGCCTGCGGTACCTGAACAGGTGGTGCAAAGTCTGACACAGCTGTGGTAGCGCAGGCTTCCCGATACTCTGAGCCCTCATTCACCGAGAAGACCATCATCTCCGTGGCGGAGCCGGGCAGGAAAGTGCCATGAGGCAGCTGGTAGCTCACGTCCCCAAAGCTCCCCTGCGACTCGTATTGGAAGACCCAACCACTTCCAGTCACACTGTAGTCCGAGAACCAATCCACCTGCTTCTGCCCTGCCTCAAGCTGAAAATCCGCTGGCACGCTGCTGCCGGAGAACGCCACTCCATCGATGGTAAGTGTGTCATAGCCGCCTTCAGTTCCGAAACGAGAAAAGCGAATGGTGCCCGGGCCTTCCAAGTAGAGGCTTGCCCGCTCATCATTGCGGTACCCACTCATGCCACGGGAAACAACGTAGACTCCCACATCCTCCTGCAAAATGCTGATGTCGCTGCATGCATCCCCCGTGAAGCAGTACGGGGCGATGCCACTCCGCTCCACCGTCACGCTTGCAATCTGGCCACCCAGCGTGGCGCGAGAGCCTGTGCTCCAGTAGAGGTTGTAGCCCGTAACTCCCGTCTGACTGGCCGCCCTCTGGATCGTCACAGTGCCACCCACGGTCCCAACTCCCGGATCGGTGTCCTGGAAGCTGAGCCCTCCGGGGGCCCTAGACTGGTCCAAATCCTGAATCGAAGTCGCCACGCTGTTGTAGCCCTGACCAGAAGGTCCCACCACAAAGGCCAGGAAGGTCGTTGCACCCGTCGGCAGCGGGGTGTTCGCGGGCACCGGGATCTCGAGGCTTCCGCTAGTACCCTTGGGCACCTGCACGAAGAGCTCCAGGATATTCTGATCTGAGGAACCCCAGTAGATGGCGTAGTGGGTGATCTCCGACTCATCCGAAGCTCGGCCAAGGATGATTGTGCCTCCCAGCTCTCCCGGTGAGGGGTCCGTGTCGGTAAACGCGAGGGACGTAGGCGCGGTGGAAGATGGAGCAAAGTCAACCACTGGAATGCTAATCCCGGTCGTCATCTCAGCGCCATGCATGGATGTGAAGACCAGAAGATGCGTTGCAGTTGCCGGTATGGCCTCTCCAGTGATGTTGTAGGTCAGGTTGCCATCGCCACCGGTCTGAGGCGTCAAGCCTGGTCGAAGGAAGCAAGGACCCTTCTTCAGTAACACGGCTTTCTACGTGATTCTACCTCCCTGGATCTTCGCAGAAACAGCTCGCAAAATGACAAACAAAGCAAGTCTCACCTGTGTGGCTTTCAATCCAGGGAAGGATCCACGTGATGCGTGCCCAGATCCCGGGATAGGCAGCATCAGCACAACCGTAGCCCCAAGATGTTGCGCCGTGCAGCACATATCTGCCTCGCAAAGAATCGGTGGTGTCACCATTACATATCACTGAAGAGTGGAGCTCTGCCGGGAATCTTGGCACGCACTATATAAGAGATGCCATATTTGCTCGTGCAATCTCATTGTGCCATGCTCGTATTTTGCTGTAAGTCATTCTTATCGTACTGATACACACAGTTACAATTTCGAGCTTTCTCTGCCGAACAATCATGAAATAAAATGAAGTAAGTGCTGCAACAATCATTATTATTGTCGGTTTGGTCGCAGTCGTCGTCGTCGTCGCCGTATTCGTATAGTAGTAGTCGTCGCAGTAGCACGGCAATAGTAGCGACACTTAGTAGCGGTCCTCGTCGTCGTAGTAGTCGAGGTAGACTATTAGAAGGAGTAGGAGTAGTGGGAGTAGAAGTTGCAGCAGAGCAGGAGGAGTGGATTTACAGTCAGGGTGGAAGTCGGGTAGGAGTAGTACGATGCCACGAGGGGGAGTAGAAGTCATCCTCGTCGGCGGCTCAGGGAGTGGGAGTAGGAGAGGCATACAAAATGCAGCCACAGTGCCATCTGCAGTGGGGCAAACAAGGGGGCCGCCGCTGTCACCCTGGCATGCATCCACGATTCCTTGGTCTGAGGTGCCCTGAGCACAGAGCATGTCATCGAGGATTTGGCCAGTATAGGCAGAATTGCACTGCTGGTTGCTGAGGGCGAGAACCATGCCCTCCTGAATGATCGAGGGTGAATTCCCCCCGCTTGCCAAAGTGCCCCAGCCGGTGATGAAGCACTCCTGACCCACCGGCACCTCGACGTCGGGCAGGCATGCCGTTGTTGCGCACCCCATCTCAACCTCTTCCGTCAATTCAATGAGAGCGAAGTCGTGGGTCATAGTGTTCGAGTTGTAGTCCGGATGTGATATGACTTGCTGGACTTGATAGGTTCGCTCGTGCTGATCATCGGGTTCGTCCTTGTCGAAATCTCCCGTCACGACCACCATGCTGCCGCCTCCTTCAACACAGTGAGCTGCTGACATCACCCACCTTGAGGAGATTAAGGTGCCTCCGCAGAAGTGGAAGCCACTGGCTGTGCGCAGGCTCACCTGCCAGCCCCACTCACACTCAGTCGCATCTTGTCCATTCACGATTTTCGGTCCATTGATGCCATTTCGAGTGAAGCGCAGAGGGGTACTGTCCGGCCCCTTTTGGCCACAGGAACCTCGGGAGGAGCCGCCAGTGGCATTTGCTGCAATCTGTGCAAGAGGCTCTCCGAGCTTAGCAGTGGGTGAGGTGCCCCAGTAGATGACGTAGTGGGAGATTCGGCTCGGGTCCTCTGCTGGCTCGAGCACGATGGTCCCAGCCACCTGCCCAGCTACAGGATCACGGTCTTGGAAGTAGATTCCTGCAGCTGTCTGCGTGGGCAGTGATGCATCTTCCACAACCAGTGATGAGCCGGTCGTGCTCTCACCGTCCTGGTCGTATCCTTTGACGAGGAGGTGCGAGGCCTCACCGGGGATGGTGAGGTTGTCGACCTGCACTGCACAGGAACCGGCCTGAGCCACACACTCCCCGACGAGAATGCTGTCCAGAGATCCGTGTCGCAACACAGTTGTTGGCACAGTAATGCTCGAGAATCGGGTGTCGGCGCCGCTGTAGGAAAGGATGATACCATGGGAGCCTTCCAAGTCGAAGAAGTCGACTCTTACTCTGTGCAGGCCTGGGTAGAGGTAAGCATCCCCACTCAAAGACTGCATGCCATGCAGCCCGTCGTTGTCCACGACAAGTACATCGTTCACGTACAACTTACTGCCATCAGCCGAGCTAAGCGTGAAGATGTAGCTGCCACCAGAGCCAATGCTGATGTAACCGGTCCATCGTGCCGCAAAGGCGTCCGAGACAGCAACACCCGGGAATGCTTCGAAAGTTGACGGATGATACACTTGACTTTCCACTTGCACGAGATCTGGCACCATGGAGTCCAGGTCGGGTATGACCTCATAGCGGGCACCTGGTGTCAAGTAGACGTACTCTGCTAGTAGCCCTGGGCTGCCTCCGTCAATGGGATGTGTACTATTGCGACCCCAGTAGACGCGGAAGCCCGTCACAGTCGAAGCTGCCGTGATGGAGATGCTTCTACCCAGGACCCCCAGTCCCAGGTCCGTGTCTGTGAAGCTCACGCTCTCAATGGGGATGGTGTTGGGCGCCAGGTCCTGGATCTCCAAGCCCAGTGAGGCGCTACTCTCTGTGAGGTTGTAGGCCGTCTTCACGATGAAGAAAGGCCCGAGGAGCGCCTGGGAAGCAATGGGCAGGGCGATGTCTTGCCGTCCCTCCGGCTTCGGGAGGCTGGCAATCAGCCCGGGCCGTCCAGTGAAGGTGCCCTGATAGGTGTAAGTGAAGCTCCAGCCGTTGTTCGTGACGCTGTAGTCTGAGTTCCAGGTAGCCACATGGATGCCTTCCGTCAGGGTGATGGTCGCGGTTGGCGTTGTGAAGCCGGAGTAGAACATGTCCAAAAGCTCAAGCTTATCACAGCAGCGCTCGGTGTGCAGGTAGGTGAAGCGAATCTCTGCTGGCCCTACCAGCGTGATGGCTGCGTTCTCATGATTGTCATAGACACCCCGGGACACGATCCATTCAGAACCACTGCTTCCTGCGGTGATGTTGATGTGGCTGCAGCTTGAACCACTACAAGTGGGGCGACTGTCGGCCAAGCCAGTCACACTGCGCGAGGTTTCATTCAGGATGTCTGTTGCGCTGGAGCCCCAATAGACATTGTAGAAGTTCACCTCTGCCTCTTCCAAGGCACGCTTGATCACCAGAATTCCCTGTATGAAGCCGGCCTCAGGATTCACGTCGGTGAAATTCATTGACTGGGCCGTGCCGTTCGGACGGATCAGGTCCTCGATTTCAATTCCTATCCAGGAAGTTGAGTCGAAGCCATTCAAAGCCTGCGCATAGGCCAACAAGTGGGTCGCGCCCACCGGGACCCTGGTCCCTGCAGGGACGGCAGCTGTCACATCCGAGCCCGTCTTGTCCAAGACGAGCAGAGGCGGCCTCAGGAGTGGCCCATGCCGGGCAACGGCCCAGAGGCTAGCATCCATATAAGCTGTGTCCGGTCCACTAACTTGCACTGACACACCAGAAGAGCCACGGCATTGGTAGTACTGGAGCTCTACTTCGTGGGGGCCTGCTGGCATGTACGCGGAACCCGTGCTGCTGGTCACGCCAGTGCTGCCACTTGTAGACATGACCTCTGCCCCATCGATGAAAAGGCGTGCTCCATCATCGGACACCATAGACAACGCGTATGTCCCTGGGGTGACTACGGTCAGTCTGCCCTGCCACCTTGCAGCAAAGAGTTCACTTCTGTTGAGACCAGGCCACACCGACAAAGAACCTGCGGGACGGGAGAAGGAGTACAAGTTCTCGGTCTCGCTTTGTTCCAGGAGAGGTGAGCCCAAAGAAGCAAAGTCTACGCTGCAGCTTGAGCATGGGCAGCTGGACAGAGCAAAGAACTGGGCATGCAACCCTGGCTCGGCCCCGTCCAGCTTGGCCGAGACACTCTGGCCCCAATAGATGGCGTACCCGGAGATCTGCGACTCATCCTCGGCAGGGCTCACCCTCACAGTGCCTTGGATAAAGCCTGCCATGGAGTTCTCGTCCTCGAAAGACAGGTTTGTTGCAACGACGTCGACTGTGCTGTAGTCGACCAGCGCAACGCCGGCACCGCTTGCCATGGTTGTATTCTCGTAGGCGCTGACCACCACAAGGTGTGTCATGCCTTGAGGTGCCGAGGTGGATGAGAGCTGCATTGTGCCGTAAGATCCGAGGATGGATGTCTTCTGGCAAAGTATAGACCCACCTGAGCTGGTTCCATTCATCCATTGCCCAAGCCCAATGTCGGAGCCGAAATACTCACAACCTGATTGAGAGTTCACGAAGACATACATGGCAAACCCAGCACATGAGGGCAAGCTGTTGAGGCAGTAGTCCTCACAGGACTGCTGAAATGCCACAACTTCGGGAGAGGTCAGGTCATCCGCATTCGAGATGGTGGTCCATGTGGAACCCTTGCACACGGGCACAGCGAAAGAACCCAGAATCGACACAAGCAGCTCAACAGCTGAGGCAGCTAAGGTGCTGGTGCCCCAAAAGAGCAGGTAATGTGTGATGGAGTCTTCGTCTTCTCCACGCAAGAAGGTCACAGGACCTGCATACTGGCCCACGGCAGGATCGGAGTCTGCGAACGTGACCTCACAAAGCGAGGGCTCTGGATTCGGGCACTGGGGAGCCAGTAGACCCTGACCCTTTATCCGCCGACCCCCTCGGGGCGGCGCCAGTGATATCCCGAGAGGTTTTCCGTCTTTTGGGTAGTTTTCGTTTGTCTAGAGGTTTTTGTTTTTGTTTAGAAAGTATTAAAAGGCTGCCAATGCGTGCCCCCACCACCCCCACCACCCCCACCACCCCCACCGCCCTCACCGCCCCCAGCACCCTCACCGCGCCGCCCATCATTCGGATTGCCACCACCACTCCCACTACTCATACCGCTTCCAAAATTTTTGGAGGTTTTTGTATATGTTTAGAAAGAATTTAAAGGCTGCCAATGCGTGCCCGGACCCCCCCGCACCCTC
>CAJNJA010061064.1:5399-20707 GCA_905231915.1 Symbiodinium necroappetens
CCCTGTCAGGGTTGCTCGAAAGCAGAGCGAAGAGGCTGGTGCCAAGACGCATCTGGCGAGCCAGGGCAGGCAGGCCAGGTTTTCGGAGTAAATTGGCGGGGTCGCCCCTCGGACCCGCCCAGAAGGCCCCGGCCGGGTCCCTAAAATCTGTCAGCTTGGGGCACCCCGCACCCCCTGCGGGTACTTTCCAGACGCAAATTGAGGGGGTTGGGGTCATTCTTTGTTGCCCAACGGCCAGAAGTCAATAGCGGGGCTGGGTCACTACAGTCCTTGTTTACCGGCCGGCTTTACCCTCCTTCACCGTTCTGACGGGACGCTGGTCAGCATGTAGGGTCTAGAGCTGAAGGCTTGGGGCCTCGAGTTGAGAGCTTGATCACTGACTACCGGGGTGAGGATCGAACAAAACTGCCTTCAAGGCTCCTTGCTCTTCTGGTTATGTCATCAGCATTATTCGTAAAAGCAACCGTGCTAGCAGCAGCAGCAGCAGCAGCAGCAGCAACGGCAGCAGCAGCAGCAGGAATAGTAGTAGTAGTAGTAGTAGTAGTCGTAGTAGTAGTCAGTAGGTCGTAGTAGTAGTAGTAGTCGTCGTCGTCGTCGTAGTAGTAGTAGCAGTAGTAGCAGCAGCAGCAGCACTAGTGGCTGCCGTAATAAACCTGCACTAGTAATCGTTCTATGGTTATTGATGCTGTTCTGGCGGTGACGTAATGTGTTTAGCGTGGCTCAAGACTACTAGCCGGCAAGCTCAATGCCTCTAAAATACGAGATATCTTAAATTTCACATTGTAATTAAACGGCCTCAGAACCTCTACACAACCTTCGTAGAACCCTGTAACAAACTTACAACACACTACACGCCTTGTGATTCCTAAGGAGGTATGGGGCTCTCAAACCCTACACCGGAAACCCGAATGCATTCTCCGGGAATGGTCATGCCTTGGTTCTGGGCACGTCAGGCTACTCGCGGGCAGGGGCAGTGCCACTACGGCTTAGGGTTTAAATATAGGGCGCATAGCTTAGAGTTTAGGGTTGAGGGTGTGAAAAGCACTTATGTGAATCATGTGGTTCTAGCTGTATTCTTGCATACTTGTGACTCCGCTTCAGCCATGGCGCGTCATGTGCATTATCAGCAGGAACCCTGTGAAATGATGCCCTTCGGAAGATGTCCAGATGAGCAGGACGAAGTCCACAAGGCATCCAGCTGTGCCGATAATCAGCAGCCCAATCAGCATAAGCACAAACTCCTCTGCTCTATGGCATCGGCTTAGGCAATTTAGGGGTTGCCTTGCTGCGAAAAATAACAACGCAAAATCAGTTGCTCAAGCCAACACAGGCACACGATGATTCAGAAGGCCTATAGCATTCGTAAGCCATCGGCAGTAGTGGTCGTATCTCCTGCATCCATGTGCGGAAGGCAAGCAAAAAAGGGATACTGTACAACCCTTTTCGAAAAACTATAGAGCCCTTAGGGCCCCAGAAAACCACGTAAGCAAAAGTTAGGATGGGGATATCCCATATAAACCCTGATAATCAAGCCCAACAAGGTAGCGACGACATCCCCCGTATCATGCTTATGCTTCTGCCCTTTTTGGGGTCCCGAACCTAAAGGCAACCCTAAACCCTAAACCCTAAACCTAAACCCTAAACCCTAAACCTTAAAGGAATCCAACGTCTCCTGATCGGCTGCTTAAAGAGCCACATCTTGTGGCAGCGCCGGGGCAGAGCCTTTGACCCATCCACTGTTGGGTTCGCCTGCGCAAAGGCCTCGTGCTCCTGCCCCATAGGGGTTTAGGGGTTTAGGGGTGTAGGCGTTTAGGCGTTTAGGGGTTTCGGGGTTTTGGGTTTAGGGGTTTCGGGGTTTCGGGGCTTAGGGGTTTATGGGTTTAGGGTTTAGGGCTTGCGGAGGGTGCCGCATCGGTACTTCAAGGTTCCTGTCGAGGGTACTATAGCGTTCTATCATAGGGTTCCCCGTAGAGGTTTACGGCTTAGGGTCTACTTAAAGGTTCATGGGACATAGTAACTAGGGTTATAAATAAAGTAACTATACTTTGAATTACTCATAACCCCAGTTAAGGTACTTATGACTGTACTTACCAAGTCCCATGAACCTCCAAGTGCTACATGTCCTGTTTGTATTGCAATGTGCATATCAACCATTCCCCCTCGTGCACCAGTCATCTTCGCCATCTTCCCATACAAACCCACATGAACAGAACCAGAAATAATGCTAATAAATCATGGCCTTCATTGCTGATTCTGCACCTCAAGCGCATGTTTTGCATGCTATTTGCATAACCTTTCCGAAGCGATATATTTACTACGACGATCACAAATATTGCTAGTGGCATGACTACTTCTGTTTTTGTGACCACTACTCCTTCTTACTCTTAGCAGTGCTTTAGCCATTGGCATGCTATACTGGCTCTCTCCGCTGTTCGTTGTCTAACTCCAACACCCTCTAAACCTCACAAAAACGAAATCAATAACAACCGCCTGACAAAACTCTGCAAGGTCCGACGGCCATAGTCTTAGCGTGGCAGAAACATCCTCATCAAGACTGGGGTTTGGGGTTGTCATTCTTACTGCGGGTTTGTGATAGTCACTGTTGCCGACTGCAGATCTTATCTTACTCTTGATATCATATTTCTACTACTATTGCGTTTGTTCGTATTATGACTACTGTGGTGGCCGCCATTGTTCACTAGTAATAATTGATATTCCTGTTCTTTCCTTGGTTGACTATCACTTGTTCTGGTACTATTCCTACTGCAAAAGCTTTTGCTATGATGATTACCACGGATACTCCTGAAACCATGACTACTGTTTATAACACTATCATTCTTATCTTGATGCTTTTTACTACCACTCTATGCCCTAAACCCTAAACCCTTTTAACCCTTAAACGCCCAAACCCGAAACCCCAAAACCAAAAACGCTTCAAACCCCCTCAAACCCAAAACCCTAGACTCTATAGTCTTAAAGGAACCCTTAAAGGAAGCCTTAAACGAAGCCCCAAAACCCTAAACCCACGGAACCCTAAACCCCTGAAAATGCCTCAGCCCCAATAGGTTTGGGCATCGAGAGCCCAATACCCCTTAATTGAGGAATATACCTTAAATCATAATATTAAGGCCGCTATAATTTAAGGTGTATTGCTTAATTAAGGGGTATTGGGCTCTCTGGGTGGCCCCTAAACCCCTAGTCCCTAACCCCTAAACCCTAAATCCCTCAACCCTAAACCCTAAACCCCGAAAAATGCCTCAGCCCTAGTGAGTTTGGGAATCGTCGGCCTGGGGCTGAAGTTTGCCCGGGTCGCAGAGAACGCAATAGACTTGGCAGCCCAGGGTAACCTTTGGGAGGTTTAGGGTTGAGAGGTTTAGGGTTTAGGGTAGCCTTTGGGAGGTTTAGGGTTGAGAGGTTTAGGGTTTAGGGTTTAGGGTAACCTTTTGGAGGTTTAGGATTTAGAGGTTTAGGGTTTAGGGTTTAGGGTTTAGGGTTTAGGGTTTGGGGTAACCTTTGGGAGGTTTAGGGTTTAGAGGTTCAGGGTTGAGGTTTTTTTTTTTAGAGCCCCTTGTCGTGTCTGCCTCGGGTTTAGGGTTTAGGGGCTTTAGGGGTCTAGGCGGTCTAGGGGTTAGGGTTTAAGGGTTTAGGGTTGAGGTGTTCAGGCTGTACCGTGGTTGTGAGTTCATCAGCCCTAAAAGTGTATACTTTCAGTTCTGCAAGGGATAATATTTTATCAAAAAATGTAAAAGTGTACTCATGTTAAGGTCTTTTGGAAGGGCTTTAACATCGTGTTTCAATCAACCAGTTATGTGCTGGTGAGACTTATTGGGGTTTATAGGGGGTTGTAGGATTTAGGGGTTGCTGGGACCGTGGCTTTAAGGCTTCATCCTAGGTAGTACTAGGGAGACCCCTTAAAGGGGGCCCTTCTTAACCCTACTTATGGCTCTCTTAAGCGGGACCTTGTTGAGAGGGAGTCTATATCCCCAAGGTTTCCCCCTAATTTTTGTTACACAGAGCCGACAGAGAACCCCTATAGAACTCCTTCAAAGGAACCCTTAAGGGAGCCCTTTAATTTAAGCAACCCCTTCAAAGGAACCCTTAAAAGGAATCCTTAAGGGAGCCCTTTAATTGAAGGAAAGCCTTGAAGGAACCCTTAAAAATGAACCCTTAAGGGAGCCCTTTAAAGGGAACTCCTTGAAGGAACTCCTTAAAGGAACCCCTTAAAAGAACTCCTTAAACCCTAAACCCTAAACTCTAAACCGTGAGTTTGGGGTTTTGTATATTCTCGGGATTTCGGACTTCTCGGTGTTAGAGAGCAGGGTCCAAGGCCCTGGCTTCAGGAACTCGTTGTTTAGGGCTTCGGGTTTAGTATTCAGGATTTAGGGTTTAGGGTTTAGGGCTTAGGGCTTAGGGTTTAGGGTTTAGGGCTTAGGGTTTAGGGTTTAGGGCTTAGGGTTTAGGGTTTAGAATTTAGGGTTTAGGGCAAGTCTAGGGTTTAGAGCGGATTTGGCTTTTGGGTTTAGGGTTCAGAGTTATCTAGCATCTAGCCCTACACCCAAAAACAAACCCAAGCCTTGAACTAGGCTGCCCCAGATTCTGCCAACCAACAGAACCCTACACCCTAAGCTCCACTGCTTTGCGGATCAGACACCCCGTAGACGCAGAGGAAGTAGCCGCGCAGGCCATAGGCTGAAGGCAGGTCGCGATAGATTACCGGGAACTCCACCTGGGTAGTTTTCTAAAGTAGGGTTCCTTTTAGGGTCCTTTTTAGAAGGGTGCCGTACTAGATTGGGGACCCAAAAATTGGACCCTAATTTAGAGAACCTCCCACCTGATGTAGGGGCCTTGAAATAACAGCTGGGTTTGGGGGGGGGGGGGGTATGTTATAGTACAATCATACTACACAACCCTACGGAACCGTATCGCCAAGTACTCCGTCCTCGATACTAAGCCCTCTTAGGGCTTAGGGCTTTAGGGCCTTAGGATTCCTGGGTTTGGGGGTTTAGGGTTTAGGGTTTAGGGTTTAGGGTTTAGGGTAGGGTTTAGGGCTTTACTGGGCTGATGAGGGTTTGTTGGATTAGTTTTTCGCACCCTGGCTTCCCTTATCCGGGTTTCGTAGGCCTTACACTCGCGCTACGCTTTTGGGGAAGAAGACCTAAACCTCAAGCTCCAAACCCAAACCCCAAACCCCCAACTCAAAATCCCGTAGCCTTAACCCTATAGTACCCTTATAGTTCCCTCCTTGAAATAAGGAGCCCTTAACTTAACGGCACCCTGAAAGGAAGACTAAGAGGCATGTGCGGATGAGGTCTCTGTCTTTTCTGGCTCAATCGTTTCGAGTTCGAAGCTTCCAGGAGGCTGACGCTGGCGTTAAAATCAGCTATAAAATCCCAGTCAGGGTGCTTTTTTGCTGTACTTACTAAGTCCCGTGAACATTAAGGCCACCCCTCTCTTGTTTTGATATTCCCACCCCTTAAGGCTTAGACCCTAGACCCGAAACCTTAACATTTTAAACCCCAAACCCTCTTACCGTCGAGCCGCCATAAGCATGTGGATGGCTCCAACCAGCGTGGATCCGAAAAGAAGCAGAGGAAGATATGGGCGCTTGTCATTACCTCTGAAGGGTTTGGGGGCTGGGGTTTAGGGTTTAGAGGTTTGGGGTTTAGCGGCTTAGGGTTAAGTTTAGGGTTTGGGGCTTGGGGTTTAGGGCTTACGGTATAGGGCTTAGGGTTTAGGGTTTAGGGCCTTTGGGTTTAGGGTTTCAGGCTCCAAACCCTCTAAAGCCCTAATTGCTTCTGAAACCCTTATGGAACCCGTACTCCAACAGTCAAGAGTGCCAAAGGTCTGAGGTCTAGCGACACGGTCTTCAGCTATAGGAGTTAGGATTACAGGGGCCCTTGGCTTGAAGGGCTCCCTTAAGGATTCCTTTTAAGGGTTCCTTTGAAGGGGTTGCTTAAATTAAAGGGCTCCCTTAAGGGTTCCTTTGAAGGGGTTCTATGGGGGTTCTCTGTCGGCTCTGTGTAACAAAAATTAGGGGGAAACCTTGGGGATATAGACCCTCTCAACAAGGTCCCGCTTAAGAGAGCCATAAGTAGGGTTAAGAAAGGTCCCCTTTACGGGGTCTCCCTAATACTAGGTCCTAGAAACCCCTAAATCCTACAACCCTAAACCCTAAACCCTAAACCCATTATGTCTCAGGGGCCTCCCTAATACTACCCACGAAAGCTTGGGTTCATTGGTTCGGCATGGCGGACTGGAAGGCTTTGGAGGGCTTGGGGTTTACAACCAGCCAGACTTTAGGGCTTTAGGGTTTAGGGCTTCAGGGTTTAGGGTCTTTTAGGGTTTAGGGTTTAGGGTTTAGGGTTTAGGGCTTACGGTTTAGGGTTTAGGGCTTCAGGGTTTAGGGTCTGTTAGGGTTTAGGGTTTAGGGTGTCAGCGAGGATTGTTGGCAAGCAGATCAGCTTAATTTCTAAAACCGAAACCTAACCCTACACATTAAGCACGAAAGAGTAAAACCAAAACCTGAAACCCTGCAGTATCTAAAAACGCAAAAACCAGGATGCAAACCCCGCACACCAAACCGGTAACAAACAATCCTAAACCCTGCACCCCAAACCCTAAACCCTAAACCCTAAACGCCACGGCTTTGCCGTACGAGTATGGTCTTTGAGGACCGAAGACCATAAGCCTGACAGTCAGAGCCCGTAGTTTTTCCATTATTACGGAACAGCTGAAGAGGCTTAAGGTTTAGGGTTCAGGTTAGGGTTCAGGTGATTCTTGGGTTTGATGTGGTAGCAGCAAGAGCAGGAGCCCAGCATAGACATGTTTGCACATGCAGCTGTAAGGACTCGGTGTAAATGGTGCTTCTACGGTTACGACAGTTCATTTAAAAACGAGTTCTCGTCTTCCGGAGCGACCTCACTCACTACCCCAGGTTACGAAAGACCCATCGCCCAGAATTGCTGTAAAAGCATACTCCTTGGCGGCTTGAATCTGCTGCACATTCTTCAGCTGATGATGCACAGCACGACTGTTACCCCCGTAGCGAGCATCACCCCAGGTGACGACCGATCCATCTCCAAGAATGGCAGCGAAAGCGGTTTTAGTGGCTTGGATCTGCTGCACATTCTTCAGCTGATGCTGCACGGCACTGCTGTCGCCGCCACCGACACGAGCAGCACCCCAGGTCACGACAGATCCATCGCCAAGAATGGCAGCGAAAGCGGTGTTAGTGGCTTGGATCTGCTGCACATTCTTCAGCTGATGCTGCACAGCACTACTGTCTCCACCTTCGACAGGATTACCCCAGGTCACGACGGACCCATCAGCAAGAATGGCAGCAAAAGCACTGTCACAGGCTTGGATCTTCTGCACATTCTTCAGCTTATCCCGAACGGTACTGCTGTCACCACCAAAGCGAGCAACACCCCAGGAAATCACAGACCCGTTACCAAGAATGGCGGCAAACGCTCTGCGGGAGGATTGGATGTGCTGCACAGTCTTCAATTGATCCTGTACTGCAAAGCTGTCGCCACCGCGCTCAGCATCACCCCAGGTCACGACGGAGCCGTCGCTAAGAATGGCAGCAAACGCTTGGTCAGACGCTTGGATCTGTCGCGCAGTCTTCAGCTGATGCTGCACGTCCCTGCTGTCGCCACCATAAGCAGGATTACCCCAGGTCACGACAGACCCATCGTCCAGAATGGCTGCAAAAGCGTAGTTATTGGCTTGGATCCTCTGCACATTCTTCAGCTGATGATGCACAGCTCCGCTGTCACCGCCACATGAAGCGCGACCCCAGGTCACGACAGATCCGTCACCGAGAATGGCTGCAAATGCATGTTTTGAGGCTTGGATCAGCTCTACATTCTTCAGTTGGTGCTGCACACCACGACTGGTACATCCACCGTGACCATCCAGTTCACCCCAGGTCACGACGGATCCATCAGCAAGAATGGCAGCAAAAGCATTGTCACAGGCTTGGATCTGCTGCACAGTCTTCAGCTGATCCTGCACAGCACTACTGTCACCACCATGGCGAGCATTCCCCCAGGTCACGACCGATCCATCACCAAGAATGGCAGCAAAAGCGTATTCAGAGGCGTGGGCTTGCAACTTGGCTATTTGCAAGGTCAGAGAATCTCCATTCTGCAGCCTGGCACACCTGATCCGTGCAAACACATCCAGAAGGCTTCCAGACGAGTCAACCAGAAGCCCGTTTCCCACTCCAAGGGCAGTCTGCGCTCTAAGTTTGAAAGCTCCCACGTCTTCATCCAGATCTGCTTCCAAAACAGCTCTTCTGCCACTGAGCAGTTGAACTTCTACATTGATGGACATGGCTTTCAAACGTGTCAAGTCTCTGTGTTGAGCTTATGCGTGCTGACTGAGCCTATGCGCGAGCTGTAGCCCCGAAAAGATACATGCGAGCATAGACCCTGAAGGGAATAAGCTCCGGGTTGTACGGACCCCAAGCCCTCGCAAACCCTTCGATGGTGAAACGCCTTAAACCCGCAAACGCTGCTGGTTGTCGGGTTTAGGTTTTTTGAGTCCAAGGCTTTACAAGTTTTGGGGTTCAGAAGTTGGCAATACTCATATAGACGTCTCTGTGCTATGTTACCTAGACCCTGTCAACCCTCATGCGCAAACCCAAAATCCGAATAACCCCGAAACCCGAAACTCGAATTAAACCACAAACCCCTAAAGCCCGTCTCCTTAAGCCCTAGGCCCTAAACCCCTAAATCCTAAACCCTTAACCCTTAAACCCTAAACCCTAAACCCTAAATCCCTCAACCCCAAATCCCTCAACCCTAAACCCTAAATCCCTCAACCCTGAGCCCCTAAACCCCAAACCCTAAAACCCTGAGACTTTGCCAGGACGCCCAAACAGTCGACACTCTCGGCAGGTGGGCGGCGCTCGTCGCCGCACTCGTCAGCATCACACTCCTCGGAGGCGAGGTTGAGGGTTTAGGGTCTAGGGGTTTTAGGGGGTTTAGGGTTTAAGGGTTTAGGGTTTAAGTGTTTAGTGTTTACGGGCGAGGGTTTAGGGGCTAGGGGCCACCTGCAACCGAAAAGACCTACCTTTTTAGGGTTCCTCATGATGGTTTCTTTTATAGTTCCATAAAGGGGCTACCCAGAGACCCCAATATCCCTTAATTAAGGAATTTACCCTTAAATTATAGGGGGCCTTAATATTATGATTTAAGGTATATTCCTTAATTAAGGGTTATTGGGCTCTCTGGGTAGGGGCTAGCGGTTTAGGGTTTAAGGGTTAGGGATTTAGGGTTTAGGGGTTGGGGGCTAGGGGTTTAGGGTTTAAGGGTTTAGGGTTTAGGGGTTTGGGGCTTAGGGGTTTAGGGTGATGGGCTACATGGAAGACTCAGGTTTTATGCTCCGGTTTACATGTTTCTTGGGGGTGCGGGATACCAAGTCTTCCAGCTGTCTGACTTTTGAAGCAGTTGTGGGGTCTACTTGGAGGTTCATGGGACGTAGTAAGTACTGTTATAAGTAACTTAATTGGGGGTACAAGTAGTTAAAGATATATTTACCTTATTTATAACCCTAATTACTAAGTCCCATGAACCATTAAGTATGGGAGGGGTGCAGAACGCTGGGCTTGGGCGTCAGGATTTTGAGCTTAAGGGCCGTGAGTGTTTTGGGCTCTTGTACTTGAGGGTTCATGGGACTTAGTAACTAAGGTTACAAGCAAAAAATCACACAGATAACTACTTATCACCCCAGTTAAGGTACGTATTAACTAACTCCCATGAACCTCCAAGTATAAACCTTGAAAGGCAAAAGTCACCTAGTGAGCTACTAAGTGGGTAAATCTCAATCAGGGCCCCTTGTCGGGTCCCCCATGATAATACGGGAACCCTACAAAAGACCCTACTTTCGAGAACTACCCAAGTCGTACCCCACAGAGAGGCTCTAGGCTTAGATTAAAGGTTCCGGGCTTTGGGTTTCGGGCTTAAGGGTTAAAGGTTTCGGGTTTAGGGTTTAGGGCTCAGGGGTCTAGGGTTTAGGGGTTTAGGTTAGGGCTTCACGCATGCACAGAAATGACCCCATGCGAGGGTTTCCTTCCAAAGCCTTTAACCAACTTTCCACTTCTGAACTCCTGCTTCAAACAATACAGGGGTCTATTGCCGAGGAGTTGGGCCAGTCAAATAATATAGGGGCCTTTATAATTAGAATAGGGTTTGGGAGTAGATTATACTATAATTATTATAAGGAACCCCCCCAAAACCCTATTCTAACTATTAAGGCCCCTACATTACGCCACCCCGAACCCTAAACCTTCCCTGCCCATGCCCTCGCCCAACCTGCCTCTTCAGCGCACTGCTGCTCCTGACGGCAAACCCCAAAACCTTACTGGGGTCTACGCCGGAACCTGATGCGATATCCAGTCATCTAGCAACAGACAGGGCTCCCATTTACGGTTTAGGGAAGTTTAGGGTTTAGGGTGTAGGTTCTAGGGTTTATTTGGCATTTCAGGCTTTTTGTGAACCTGAGACCACAAGAAAGGGCCCCACTTAGAGACCGAGACTTTTGGGGTCTAAGGCACCGCTAAACCCCGAGTCTTAAAGACCCCAAAACACCAACGCCAAGCCCTCCTGGACTCAACAGTCCGGAAGGCCTTGATACACGAGCCTCGACAAATTAGAATACGGCTTGGGGGTGTAAATTTTCGTACCTACACCCTAAACCCTAAACCCTAAACCCTACACCCTATTATACTAAGGAGCCCCAAAGGCTCATCTAGGCAACTATTTCTGCGTTTATCTTACACCCAAAAACCCTACGAAAGACCTGAATAAGGGATCCCAAACCCAGACTCAGTCATATGGACGGGAACTACAAGGCCACTATATTTATGACATTAGTTACAATAGTAAACCCCAAAAAGTTGGAAACCGGATTGAGGGCAACTAGTCCTGGGATTCCCTATTACATTACTCTTACGGATTGAAGCTCTTGGGTTTCCAACTGTTGGGCTTCTACTTTACGTCCCATTGACTGTTTACTTTCATGTTAAGTTTCAGGCTTCGGGGTGCTGGGCCAGGGTCGTGCAGACTTAGGTTTAGGGTTCAGGGTGCAGGGCCTGGGAGGGTTAGCCTTTTAAGGGGTTTAGCGCGTAGGGCTTAGGGTTAAGGGGTTCCGATTTCAAGATTAATGCTGTGGGTTTCGGAGCTGCCGCCGTTTGGGATTCCTCCATGAACTGCTCAGGCAAGTTGTGACCAGTTATGTTGCAGAAGAGAGGCGGAACTCCAGGCACTATCCTCATCAACATGCCTTCTGGATCTCTGATAGTGACAGTCTCATCCGGATCGAATGGGGCCATGCCTACTACAGGATGATAGCCCGGAGGAAAAGCAGCGTTGCCGCCGTTAAGCTGCATGGTACCTCTGGCACACGACACAATCAGCGTGTCAGCATCCAAAGCTCCTCGGCCTCCAAGTGGGGCCACTGTTGCCCTAAACCCTAAACCCTGATTCGCCAACGGGAACAGCAATGTTGTCAAGAGTCAATGTTTCTGTTTATGAGCACGGCAACAATGCCTTGCTCGCCAGCCAATGGGCCAACACCAAACTGGTGAGCGACATTGACACACAAATACTGTTGATGACATAAATACTGCATTACCTTAAGGACCCTAAACTATGGGAACTATGGCATATTCCTTATTATGGGTAATGCAGGATTTATGTCATCAACCGTATTGCCATGCTGCCTGGCGCCCTCCTCCAGCATGAGAGGCAAAAAAATTCGAGCCACACAACTTGCCTCATCCCCAACCTCCTGACACACGTGTTAACTCGTGGAACATGCCTACACCAATCGCTGCATCTGTTTAGCGGTAGCGCTATTGTTTCGAATGTCAGGTTGCAACTCATGTTGTGCTGGTGAGTGAGTGAGTCAGTGCTTTGTCACGGTATTGTTGCATTACCCTAAGGGTCCATGTACCAAAATAGTATATACTTTTGCCTTAAACTAGTCCCTATATAGGTACCTCGGTGCCAATGTATATACCATTTGGGCACATGGACCCTTAGGGTTGGGTTGACTAAATAACGAATTCACAACTTTTTTTAAAACCAAAATCTAATTAACGAGTTCAAAAACGTTTTAAATTTCTCTAACTAACGAATTCGTATGTTTCTTCTTCATTTGCTACTGCTAATAGCAAAATTTTGGGCTTGGAGTTGAAGCCTTCAGAAGCCCCCATACCGCTAATGCAATAGTCTTAGTAATTCGCCACGGCTCCTAGTTCCTATTCGGATTCCCTGTATTCCCCACCTCTTAATCCCCTCCCCACTATTGCCATCGTGGGGGAGGAGGGTGGGGGTTCCTCTGTGTGAAGAAGCCCCAGAGTCCTGCCGTGCAATGTGGCCTCCTCTCATGGGCTGGGCTGTCTGTAGGGCGTCCAGAGCCCCCCCTTCCGGCCGTTCTCCCGGCCACGTCGCCCACCCCCCTTCCCCGCCCGCCTGTTCCTTCCCCCGCCCATTCGCTTCGTTTTTTTCTCCATTGTTGCTTCCACTTTTCCGCCATGCTTGTTTTTGTTCTTGCTTGCACCGGCTGAGAGCGGCAGCCGTCGATGCGCTGCAAGCCTAAGGTCCTCGACACAAAGCACAGGCCCATTTGTGTTCATTTCCTGCCCGTTTTCAAACTCGAGTTTCTCAGCCTGCTTTCCACCGTAGTTGTTTTCTTGCCTCGTCTCTTTCCTCCGCCGTCCAGTTTTTCCTCGCCCCGTTCTCTTCGGTTTGTTGTCTCTCATCCCATCCCTTCAGTCTTTCCGTACGACGGTGAGCTGCAGTAAATTGGCGCCAGCAGGTCGTTGGCCCTAGTTGTTTGCCCCGGGCCGAGGCGGACCACGCGAAGCGTTTAAAATTAGAATAGCGTTTTGTGGGGCTCCTTACTATAATTCTAGTACGAGAAACTCCCAAGCCCAACTCTAATTATTAAGGCCCTTATATGACCAGTTTCGACCACCACAGGCAGCCGAGAAAGAAAAAACAACCAAGCATGCCTGCACCGATGTTATGCTTGGAGGTTCATCAGGAACCCATCACGAATCGCGTTGGTACTTCTTCCGGTTTCGATACTAGGAACACGAAACCACCCCGCCCTCCTCAAGAAACAAGTCTTAAGTCTTAGGATGCCAGTCTTACGGCTCCTCCCCGAACCATGGGCCCTAAAACCTAAACCCCAATAAGTATAGGGTTAGTTACAGGACCCAAAAGCCCAAAACTCCTAGGGACCATCGCAGCAGGTCCTGGGCATCGGTGCACGCCGAGGCAGTGCGCGGGGCCCGCTGAGTGGAGGCGACGCGCGGGGGCTGAAGCCAGGGTGAGTTCGGGCGTTTCATTGGGGTTTGGTAGGATTCTATTCAGCCCTAAACCCTCGGGGTTTGGTAGGATTCTATTCAGCCCTAAACCCTCGGGGTTTGGTAGGATTCTATTCAGCCCTAAACCCTCTACCCTAGGCCCCAAGCCCCAAACCATTCCACACGCTTTTGGAAGGTTGATGGGACTTTGCGGCCGGGCCTTACAGGTGCAGAGAGCTCGTCTTACAAAACTTAAAGATATCATACCTAACATTGATGCAAGGCGTTAAGGCTTCGTACACACGTTGTAGGTTTTTAAGAAGCGGAAGTAAGGATACCGAAGTGGGAGCATGTGTAGGTTCTTATGTGGTGTTAGTGAACTTAATAGATACAATAATGAGGAAAGCCTTGCATTTAGTACATATCCCTGTTCTTGCTTGAGTACATCAGCCAAGCCGGCGCCTGGACGAGATCCTCTTGTGGCTACGACTGCCAGCGAACTTCCAGTAAGAGCACACAACACAGTCCTCAAGTAATGTGGGGACCTGAATAGTTAGAATAGGACTTGGGGCTCCTTTCTAGTATAGTTGTATTACGGAACCCCCAAAATAGCATCGGTAATCATCCAGGCTCCTATATTAGTTCAACTTGATCACTGGGAACACCGATACAGGCTAGAACCCCCTCGGCAATGAGCGAATGGACGCGCTCGGGCGGCCGCAAGGCTGCAAGGAGAGTTCTCGGATCGGCTCCATCAAGGAGGCCCCGACCAGTCTCATAGCATGCCGCCTGAACGTCGACAAAAAATGGCTGCCCACGAGCGGGGGCGCATCTCGGTGAGGTGAACCGCAGATCGGAAAACTACCTCCAGGAGGGACTGGAAGAGCTCACATGACAACTTGCCGGCCTTGCAAAGATCGGATGTGAGTCTCTCCGTGGCAGGAACGTCGGCAGTGGCGTTCTCATTCTCTTCCGACACTTCACCAAGAAGCAACGTATCGTCTGACATGGAGACATCGACCGTTGACCGTGACTCCACTGGCACAGTGTCATGGAACTTCAGAGGGATGCCGATCTTCTGCCAAGCCTTCAGAGTCTTGACACTTTCGGGATTTGGCCGCTTGTCTTGACCCTGCGTCGAAGCAACACGGACCATGCCCATGACAACTGTGATGAGGAAGGCCTTGACACATGTGGTCTCTACCCGCCCCGCCACCAGGCTTGTCGACGACACCTAAGGTGTACCAGGCCCTCAACTATCTGAAGATAATTTGGAAGCTTCATCTTGCAGGCTTCATATAGGTGTGGGAATAATAAAGAACCATATTTCCCCTCATTGGCCTAGTAATTTAGCCCGAAACCCCGTATATTCTGAGCTGTAAGGACCCTCTAGCCAAAAACTCCGAGAGATCCCTTATAGAACCCTCCGAGAAACCCATGAAGGAACCTTTTAAGAAACAGTTTGTTTAAGGAATCTTTAAGGAACCGTGAAGAAACCTTGTCAGGAACCTTTTAAGGAACCCTTTAAGCCCTCTAAATTACCCCTAAATCCCTGAGCCTAACCCCTTACGTACAGGGAACCCTATCATTGATAGAATCTTTATCAACCCCATAGTACTGTTAAAGGGAACCTTCCACTTGAGTTGCTGAGCCCCTCCCACCTTGTTTCGAGGCGTGGGCAAGGTCGCGGGCGGCTCACTGGAGGGATCCTCGGCACTCGCCGTTTACGTATTAGGGTTTAGGATTCAGGGTTCAGTTCGGGTTCAGGGTTCATGCATCCATTTGACAGTTTGTTCATGTATTCAGGTATGACCAAGTTATCTAACAGAATTTGTTTGTGTATCTATTTGCATATTGCTGTTTTGTGTATGTATGTATGTATGTATGTATGTATGTATGTATGTATGTATGTGTGTGTGTGTATGTATGTATGTATGTATGTATGTATGTATGTATGTATGTATGCATGTACGTATGTAGGTAGGTA
>CAJNJA010061075.1:0-14096 GCA_905231915.1 Symbiodinium necroappetens
GGGGTGAGCATATATATATATATGTATATATATAGTTTGCATTCTGCAAAACCATCAGGGGCCTGCCCGGCATCGGCTTGAAAGCCTTCAGGAGCGGTTCAGGGTGTAGGGTTTAGAAAGTTGGTCCAGCCCATCTTTTTTTTTTATGTTGGGTGCTTTTTGATTCTTCTTCCCACGGGTGAATTATTTGAGCCAACATTGTAAAATAACACCCTGACCACCGGCACTGTCTGGTGGGGTTTAGGGTTTAGGGAGTGTAGGGTTTAGGGTTTTTGCTCACGGACGAGTCACTTGAGCCACAAAGACCCTGAGAAACATAACCCAGCAACAACAAAAGCCACCAAGCCCCATAGACCCACCAACCCAATCCCAGCCACCATGGGCCCAGCAAGTATACTTCTAACGTGGAGCTGGAGCTGACGAAGAAAAAAAGACACAGAAAGGATGCAGAAAGACACAGATGTGTAGAAAACTTCTTTCAATCTCGTAGTACTTCTTGCGCAAACTGCGTAGGACTTCTGCGCAAGCCGGAAAACCAAGTGCACCGATGGCGGTTGCCCAGAGCTGGCCTAAAGCTGTCCGCCGGAAGCCACTCGCCCATGGCAGCAACCCGCTCGAAGACAAACTCATCCAACATATGTCGGCGGCGCGGTCTGTAGCGCCCCAAAATGCCAGAAGGTTCATCATCAAACTCACCACCCTGATGCTCATAGATCTGCGCATTAAAATCACCGGCAACAAAGTGCGGGGTGAGCTCGTGCAGCTTCGTCGTCAGTTTTGACATAGGAGAAAAACCATCGTCTCAAGCCCGAAGGGCTGCGATCCTCGAAGCTTTTGCCTTTAATGGGTACCCCCAAAACACGTAGGTGGTGGTAGAACTGTCGCATGTCGCATAGTTTCATCGCGGCGTCGAGCTTTTTGCAGAGATGCGTGATCCATTGGCTGCGCTGGCCTCTCGCCCATTCCAGCTTGATGGAAAGCCGTTTGAAGTTCCAGTCGTCCTTTGCGTCGATCCAGTTCCTCGAGAGCCGAGGCGGTGTAGGAGACGGCTTGTAGCCACTGTTGCGCTGACACCGCCAACGCGACATTGGAAGTAGGAAGCCAATGCCCTTGGGTGCAGTTTGCAGCGTAAGTGCTATCATATGCGATAACTGCTTGGCCTGTATAACCAGAGTTCCAAAGCCACATGAGTGCGACAACCATGGCCGAAAGCTCGGCCATATTGTTTGTGTTTTTGTCAGCCCCGAATAAAAGCTCGGCGCTCTCATTCGTGATAACGGGGCCGTGAAAAGTCAGAGTGCCTTCAGGAATCCATACACCCCACCCTGCTACAGCTTGTTGGTCGCCATGGCCCTCGTCAGACGAAGATCCATCCACAAAATGTGTACACCGACATCGTTGCTGGACGGGTGGAAGTGGACGTTAGGCAGTAAAGGTTGTAATGTTCTGTCAATGTTGTTGCGAAGCTGAATGCGCAGATTTTGCGCCTCCGTTGACGGACCCTGAATGGCTTCCAGATCCAGTTTTGGCTCTGCTGAGTACCTTTGTGCTGTCAGGACACGCACCCGCCGCCAAACTTTGCCCGTGCCTGTAGACAAATGAAAACATCCCACCTTGGCAAGGTGATCTGAAAACGGATACGGTTGAACTCGAAAATGCGCAGCCATACGACGCATGTCAAGTGAACCAATAAAGTAGTCGAGCTCGTTCAAGCCGTGAGCAACAGAGTGACGCCATGCACCTCGGTTGCGAATCAAGAAGTTGTGATCGAGGTTGGTCAAACAAGCATGTAGCTCAATGAAAAGTAACACATCATGACCACCTGCCGTCGTGGGGGTTTGTAAACCGCAGTGTGCTGAATCTTTTCCCAAATGTCCGTTCCAATCGCCAGTTATCAAGAGATGTTGGCGAGGTAATTTGCGAAGTATTGTTCCAAGATCAACGAGAAACTCCCGCCGGAGGGCCCGTTCTGACTGGACCGGCGCGTATACTGCGCCAAAATTGTACGAGTGAGTTTGCATCTGAAAGCCCAAGAAAAGCAACTCTTGAGCGACCGGAGTCCTCCCAACGCTGACGTGCAGGGCAATCAAGCAAAAAGCCAACTCGAAACCACGGATCCAGGGCGTACTCCTCTAACTTTAATAACAATTACCTGGAGGGGTGTCATGACCGTCGCTCTGCCAGTCATCTTCGCAAAAATGCAAGTCAGACAACAGCATCACCAATGACCAGCCCAAACTGCGAGCCTGCTGTATCAAACATCGAAGTTTATGAGCATGTAACATAAGACTCCAATTAAGGCCCTGCGTATTCAAAGCCACGCGGTTGAAGTGTGGTTTAACCAATCGACTAGCACGTTGGAGACTTCGAATTCTGCCATGCCACCGACCATACCGCGAAAACTGAGTGGGTAGAACGGTCGGCCCAACGCGTGTTCTAGGCACAACGTCTGCTACAGGGACACGTGTAGCACCATTCGGTGCTGCTTTACCTGACTCTCTCTGCATGAGCCCAGCGAGCCCGCGATGGCGAAGCGTCACCTTCATCATAAACGCCGGCCCGCTTAGTCGATTGGGTCTGTTGGCCGCATACAAAAGCAACACAGATGCACAAAACATGCGTGCCTCCTGGCCACCACGAAGAGGTAGACCCTGGCCAGGAGCCTTCAGCCCACCGTGACGGCTGAATCTTCCTAGCAGCAAAAACGGAAGCGAATAAACCCGATTCAAGCAGCAACCATGCGTCTCCAATTCGCATGGCTGCTGGAGATCATAAATGAAGGAGGTTTCCTTACCTGGCCGGTTGCTGGCTTTGAACCTCCAAGCCTTGCCAGCCTGGTCCAACAGCGCAACCTGTGGATTCCAGGAAGGCAAGCAAGGCAACAGCAGTCCAAAAGGCGGGAGCAAAGGCGTGCCAGAAGAAGGGCTGCATGCTTCCGAGTGCCCATGGGACCCAAGAGGGCTGAACCTTGGCATCATCAATCTTGTCTTTAGCAAGCCGTGACACAAACGAGGGAGTGTCACCGGATTTGGCGAGAAGGCCATCCACCACAGTTCTGCTACCAGCAACATAGCTCATCAGAGCCACCGTCTCGCCCTCCTTATTCTTTTCCTTCCAACCTCTAGTTGGCGAAGTTGCTAGCTGACCTAGCGCCGGTAGGCCACATTTTCCGCAACAAGACATCAGAAAACTGAGAAGACAGCTTCTCAGCAGAGAAATGGCAAAACACAGTGAGCTGAACAACAGTCTCTGTGTCTTTCTTTTGTGGGACTTTCGCACCTCCAGGCTGCTGGACCAAAGGATTTCGAAGGGCAGTGTCCTGCCCCTAGCTTGAGAAGCTTGACGGTTTGTACGGAAGTACGGTCACCTCGCAAAAAGCTCAACCATTGCAGAGAAACTACGACACCTTCCTTGGAGGGAGCCGCCCGCGCAACGACGGCGGGGCGACGATCGCCGACAACACACGTCAGAGAGGCACCTGCGAAGCTGCTAAGCTTATGTTGTAGTAACCTAGATGCGATGCATTTTTCGGCGTCTCGGCTTCCGACTTGATGCAAGCAACAGGCTTGGCAGCAGGGACTCCCCTACGCGGGTTGACGTGCAGGCGTGCAGCTAAAGAAACCACCAAAACCGGCAAAACGACCCGAAGACTGCGGCTGCACACAGCACCTCTTGCGCATGGAAAGCCGCTAGTCGGTACTCCGGGGTAGCGCTGTATGGCACAGTTGGCACCACCTGCAAGCTTCTGTAAGGCCTGGGCGGAATCGGCCCCAGGAGATGCTTCTTGGAAGACAGTGCCTGCGAGTTGTCCTGCACACGCTTGCGCTGCGCAGCGGCAGATTTCACTTCAGATAGCTTATCCGCCACAGAGAGGACGGGTCCCCGGGAGGGATCCTCGGCCAGCTCCGCGAGTCTGGCGGCATGAGGGGTGCAGGGGCGACAGTGTAACACGGCCTTCACTTCAGTCCAGCCCGAGCCTTGGCGCGCATGTCACGCACAGCACGCCACAAGACTGCTTCAGCGTAAAGCTGCAAAAAGGTTGCTCGCTCCCACACGCCTGCAAATTGTTGCATGCCGAGTGCGACCAGCGAAGGAACACGAGTTGAAGCCGACAAACCCGGGAGATCACGCTTGCGCCCCGTCTTCTTGGCCTCGGCATGGACTGCCGTGCCAGCAAATCGCTGTGCCTTGCGCCTATCAGCACGCCCGGGCCCACAAGCTCCATGCCGGTGGAAAGCTCATAGTCAACGGCTAGCTCAGCCCACGTGGTGCTGCGGCAGCCCAGGTTCCTGTTCCACGTCACTTTGGTCAGGTACCACCACACCCCAGTCATGGCAAGGCAGAGGACGCTCAGATAGCCCTGTGCATGGAATGCATGCGCAGATAGGCTGGCTGTCGACGGCTCGTTGAGTCATCCAGATGTGCCAAGTTTGCGTGCAACCTTGCAGCTTCGTGCCCAACACCTGGTCGACACTGTGGCCATCCAGCTCCACATGATCAAGGCTGTTGTCCGCTGCAGCAACGACAAAGAAGCTATGGAGCACGTGGGTGAGCGAGTGCCCGGCTCAGCCAGCGGCTGAGGCACGCCAGGATCCTGACGTGCAGCAGCTGCAGAAGAAGGATTTCCCTAGCTGCCTTCCATGCTGCTCCCAAACAGTTCCAGTGGTTGCGCTGGATTTTAGGTCCGGAGCATTTCTATGCAGAATCCAAGTCACACAGCCGTTGAGCGCGCGAGGTTGGTCAAAGAGAGGAAAAATCTGACTCCGAAGATCACGTTGCGCAGCAGGCACAACCAAGCTATACCTGCAGTTCATGCGTTCAACAGGTTGACAGCTTATTCATAGTCAGTAAGTATCTCGACAGGGAGCGCAAGGCGGACAGCTTCCCGCAGAACACAGAGGATCGCTCGCAGCTCAGCGCGGCCACTGGTCTGCTCTTCGCCCGGAAGTGGGGCCGACAAATTTTGAGCATCAGGAGCAATGGAAACACCTTTATCGGCACGGCGTGCCCAAGCGTGCTGTTGCTCACCGCGCGCGCCTCCGTCGCCACAACAAGCCGTCCTTCCAGCCACCAAGCCTGAAATCTCCAGCTGTACATCTGCCCTTGCAAGCAGGTCGTTGCAGGCGCGGCGGGACAGCCCGAAGCTCACTATGCACCCCTAGCCTAGACAAACACCTAGGCCCAGAACTAGCTCTAAGACGGAAGCGGGGAAGTTCTCGAAGATCCGGGAGCCTGAAAGGCGAATTCACGAGACCCGCATGCAGAGTGTAACCAGGCTTGGGGACGAACACCGCCCGTGAGAATGCCGCGTAAGACTCCTTCCTCACACCACGTGTGCTCCGCGTTGAGACCCTGACAGTACCACAGGTTGCGCCGAATCTGGGCCCACATGTCGTTTGCGTGACTACATGCGTCCCGAACGCGCGTTTGATTCTGCAGGTGGTGGGACAGTTTCTTGTCTGCTGATCAAGCCCACTTCCCACCTGCGAGTCTATACTGGCTACAGCCGGATGTCTGGCCATTTCACCACGCAGCCATATTATGGCAAGGACTATGACGATGTGTGGTCTGTGTCGTTGCTGTTGGTATCAGCGTTGTTGCGGTGTCTTCTCTTCAAAGTTAGGGACGGGGGGCTACAACAACCGCTAGACAACCCAAGCTGCTACCACAACCGCAAAATCCTTAAACCCGAAACCCAAGCCGTAAATTGCAGAGTTGCTGCTATCTAGTAAATCTAATACATGAGTTAGTGCATTCTGCGTGGGCTGCGTCCGACACGGATCCTGCGCCTTGAAAGTCACAGCGATATAGTGCATGTGTATAGAAAGATATATATATATATAGACAGATAGATAGATAGATAGATAAATAGATAGATAAACAGACAGAAAATATTATGTTTTCGAACTAGCCCAACTATCGCGCTCTCTCCCCTTACATTATGCCCTCTCGCATGGTTCGCCGCTGTGGTGTGACGTTTGTTCTCCCTCTGCAAAGTTCTGCTTGCTTTTCCTCCTGATCAACTAGACTGTCATCCAACGTGGCTTCCTTGCTGTCTCCTACAAGTAGCGGCTGTGGCATTGTGCAGGGGCCGTAGGACTTGAGCTGCTTCACGTTCATGCCGAGGCACAGCGTTCGGAAGCAGATGTCGTAGAGCGCTTCGTTGTCCTTAGTTCAAAGTCGATGAACTTGCAAAGCGCTGACTCCTGTGAGTGGCGTTCCCCCTTCACAGGCACTCAGCATCAGCCACCAGAAACAAGGTCTTTCAAGGTCAACTCCAGATTGCCAAGCGACCAGCAGGAAGGACTCATCGGAGTTCTCCACGAGCTGGTGAAAGCTCAGGACGGCATTGTACGGCTCCACCACCGTGTCGGAGACCTTGGGCGACGGGATCACGGAGAAGGTCTCCATGATGCGGTCTGGGTACCTTGGACGTACACCAAGCACGGGAGACTTGACTTCAAGAGACTTCTCGAATCTCCGACAAGTCCTTGGGGTTGTGAATCAAGTGGGCGAAGGTGAGTATCCAGCCCGTCAAACATGCAGTCCAGGGAGCTCCTCTCGCACCTGGGGGAAAAAGGCGGGAAAGTCGCAGTCAGGTTTCAAGGCTTCTGGGTTCGAGAGAGAGCTTGTGGCTTTGCACTTCTTGTGATGATGCCCACACGGCAGGCCTATACATCTGTGTTTTGATCAAAACCTTGTTGCTTGTTCTGTCTCCGTTCTCGCTTGCACAGCTCCTGCCTTGGAGATGAGCAGAGTGCCCATGCCAGCGCCGGTGCCGCCACCGAGCGAGTGGCAGAGCTGGAAGCCCTGGAGGCAGTCGCAGCCTGCACAAATCCATGGCCCTCACGTGGCTCCGCCGCTGTCTTGGCTGTCTCACGGTCAGTGGTGTTGGGATTGGGGCCAATGTGTCCCACCTCAAGGCCTGAGGTCTCTTGCTCCTCAGGCCGCAACAACCTGCCACCTGACTTTCCAGGCGTCGTGTCGTACTTCATGGGTTTTTAAGTTTATGAGTTTACGATCCTATGACTCACAGTTCAGGTTCAAGGTCAGCGAACCACGACAACGGTTATCAAGATGCTGCACACCGCCCGAGGACACAACAATCATCAGGAGCTTGTATATTAAATCGCTCAACAAGATTTAGGACCGGGCTGAAACCATGGTGCGGGATGCTGGGATTAGGTTTCGCAACTCATGATGCTGAGATTAGGTTTCACAACTCGGTGTGGGTGCTGGCATCGCCTTCCGCCTCTTTGCGCACAACGTCGAGAACCGAGTCAATGAGCTCTGCACCCTCGGATCCGAACGTAGTCAGGGGTGTTTTGGGTTGTTTTGGTAGGCATGAGTCATGAGGAAGGCAATTGTGCTGATCCAGCTAAGCGCTCTCGGTGTGTGCGTGGTGTTCTTTCGAATCTATAAAACACAATGCTTGGATTTAGACATCACGAGCTCAGGTCCCGACCTCAGTGTAGTGACCTCAATCCGAAGCCAGGGGAATCAGTCCAGCTCGCCCCAGCTGATGTTGCTACACTGTATTTCAAAGCAGTCGGCACCTTCCACAGCAGCTCGTGCAACTGAGCACCTCACCCTTGGCCCAGTTGTTGCCAGCTCCTGTGAAAACATGCGACTGTCGTCAGATCGTGCACGATATGTTGCTTTCCCCTTGATGCTGGCTGTAGTGGACAGCTCTGTCCTGTCTGTCCAAACACGAAGTTGTCGGGACGGAAGAGCTGACCAAAAGGCCCGGCTCGGACGGAGTCCATGGTTCCTAGCGCGAGTTCCGCACTGCAGAAGTGCCATCCACGCCTCAACGGACCCAATACATGCACCCACGAGCCTGGCTCAAGATCCATCAGGACCGCACGAGGAACATAGCGTCCCCCTGTCGCCTCGTTGAAGTACACCTGGGCTGTCCCCGGATCAAGGATCACATCCGATGAGCGTTACGAGGCGTACTCGAGAAAAAACACGTGCACACTCGTGCAGCGCAGACGCGTTGATGCGTTCCAGCTGGAGGTCGGAATCGCCATGATAGGTTCCTGCATGCTGAAATTTGGGACGCAAGCTTTAGAAGCTCCATGCACTTTGGCCCGCTCTTTAACCTCGAAAGCTTCGGTCTTGTTGACGATTAACGGCAGCTGTTGTAACAAGCTGGGCTTTGTGATGGTGTGACGTTGTTGTGGCATGCCGTGTGTCGCAACAGCGATATCTGCGACAGCTGCCGGCTGTCTCCCGTCAAGCTTCATTGTCATAACATCATAGTCGGCAGCTTCAACATCAACACCACCTCTGTCAGCATGATCAATCTAATGAGCAGCAGCGTCATGCGCAACCATTTCGCCGCTATTATCACAGCCTTTCGATATTGCTTGCTGCTTTGCCGACAAAACCCAAATAGGTTTTCCAAAACTCTTTTGAACAAATTTCCTGCAATGTATGCCAAATCTCTGTCTGCGTTACTAGTAGGATTTGATGTAATCTGTGTGTGCTGGCGCCTGTGGGATCGATTCCGTGCTCGTCGGCAATAACCTGCACGGACACCACAATGACCGATGAAAGCTGCGCATCAATGTTTCCGAAGGCAAGCATAGGTCGTCGATAGAGCGTAGTAGTCTATAAGATTAGAACCCAACGATGACGCCGCAATCCTGGAACGGATCCTGGGCTCAACCGTGCAGCTAGCGGTCACTAGCGTGCCAAAAAAGCCAACAAGCCTTTTTTTTAAACTCCGGCCCGGTAGACTCCATCCCTCCCGCTCTGCCAAACCGTGCGCCTCCCAGAACTTGGCACCGATCTGGTTGCCACCTGTGTGGGGGCACCGGATGTGCCAAAGGTGTCAGAGAAGGCACAAGCGACGAAAAACGTTAAGCCATCACTGCAGACCATATGCGGTGTACAAAAAAGAGACTCGGCGCTGACTTGTGCCAAGGTGCACTGGCCACCCTGGACGTGCACGAGCTCACGCATGGCTACAAGGAGCAAACAGGATGGCAGGTCGTCTGAGACTTTTCGCAGGCGCTGCGGTCGAGCATGCGCTCCTCTCGTTATCGTGAGGTGTTTCTTTTGCGGCGGGATGATAAGGAGGGCGAGCTGCTGCATAGCTCACAACCAAAAGATTGATAAGAACGCCCGCGCCGGTCGACAGCATGTCCAAAAGGACGAGGCGCTTTTCATCTATGCTCCGCAAACTGCGAAACCTGCTCCGACTTCGTGCTCGACCTGCCTTCAGGATTTTCCTGAAAGCGTGCCAGGAATGAATTCTCTCGCCTGCATCCGCTTGCGACTCGCGACAAGGGGCGCAGCCGAGGTCATCATCGGTCTGAACAGTTTGGCGGTGCGAGCACGGGTCTGCGACACTGCACGCTTATCCATCGTACTCGCCCTCCTCCTCATCAAACTCATCTGCTAGCACTGTGGGGTCGGCACATCGGTCCGAATGCCGAATCCTAGACCACCTTAACAATGGAACCCCGTATCCTCACAACTAGCGCTAGTTCAACATGCTTGCCCGCCTTCCTCCTCGGCAGTGGCATCCTGGCAAGTTCATGCAACATGTCATCGACGCCTGTACATTGTATATTCACGGTCGTTAGGGTGCTCGTCGGGCAAGAATGGCGGCGCCTGGTACTGCTGATACTCGGACACCAAGTCGTTCATGTTCGACTCCGCCTCAGTGAACTCCATCTCGTCCATGCCTGCCAGGAGGCCAGGAGCTGCGGACCTATGACTTGCTGCAGAATGGTTTATGCTGGCAATACCCCTGACGCGCAACCCTTACCATGGATTGGCGTGGTCTAGCGCGCGAACGAACTTTCGGCATGGTCGAACGCAAGGTAAAGTTGCAACTTTCTGCGTTCCGCGCAACCCCTCCCATGGATTTGGTGGTCGAGCGACCGAACGCGACGTAAAGTTGCAACTTTTCCGAAACCTGTCGGTATTGAGGAGAACCGCTCCCAACTCGCAACACTCGAGGCAGGGAGCATTTGATAAAGCACCCATAGCTAAAGAGCGGGGTTCGGCAAGGGTCGGGCGCGCCTTCGCCAGTGTACCAGTGCAGAAAGGCCTTGCGCCGGAACATGGCCGTGAAGTACTCCGCCACCCTGACGAAAAAGTGCGGAGTCTGGACAGGAAATGACGAAGGTTCTTGCGGCCCCGCTCGCAGTTTCGCGGTGAGGCCGGCGCCTCTTGAACATCTCCTGGATGGCGGTCGAGTTTCCCGCAAAGGCGACGGCCATCTTGAGGCCTGCAGCTGTGGGTAGCATCGAGAAGCAGACGGCCATGTTTCCACTCACTAACAGATAGAAATCCGGCTCAGCAATACTAGCGCCACTCGGTTCACGCACACAGACCATGCGATCTAGGATCTGCAGCAGAAAAGCTATCCAATGCTCAAGTAGAAGGAGTCTTTGCCCTTCAAAGGGCTCCGCTACGAGAGTGCGGCTTGGGAGAGCCACTGTCGTGTACAAGCACGGAAACCACTGCAAAAACACAAACACACATTGCTGCCCAGCGTCCCTTGGGAGGGATATCGCAAACAGATGCCTTGATGTTGTTTGGGATCCACTCCTCGGCAGAAAGTGATTCGGGCGTAGGCGCAAACACGCAGCCGCAGTATGCCGCAGTACTGATACGTCCGTGCTGCCTAGCCATGGAGGTGTTCCTTGGAAGAATGACGAAAGGCGCCGCTGCACTGCCTATTGGCACTGGAAGTTGCCGCGTCTCAAAGGTAAGGCACACAGAATTGCAGAACCATTTACCAGAAGAAGTCTGAGAAGATCCGAACCCGAAATGCAGACAAATGTGAATCGCGCTTGAATAAAGCAGGGACAGGCAAGGCTCCACGAAGTAGGAGGAGTTCTTGTTTTGGACGTTGAGCATCTGCTCATCCACCTGCCGGTCATGTGCAAGACGGTGCAAACAAAGGGAAGTTCTCAATCCACCCACGGTACGTACACCTCCCCAAACCATAAACGGAAGCCACACTGGCAGGTCATCTCTGTCGGGCGTTAGTATGCCTCCTTCGTGGACATGCGGCCGCGGAAGAGTGCTGCCGCCGTAAGGTAGCGGCCGTGGCGCGGGTCCGCAGCGCACATCCTGTGGCATCCGATGGCTGGTGAGCAGAGCTCAGCAGAGAGTGGTCGACCGGACTCGCCAAAAGCATCTTTCACGCGGCGATCTACCGCTGGCCGAGGGGCATGTTTTTGGCGTCGAACATCTGCTGGGTCAGCTCAGGGACCTCAGGTTGTTCAGTCAACAGCGGCATCGAAGGCCGAATCTGCAAGCTGGGTCAGGGACGGTCAGGGCACGGTACTGCTGCGACCCGCGGGAGGTCAGCGGGGCGAAGCCCGTCATGAAGAAGTGCAGGCCTGGCGACTGTGTCTCAGAAGTCTTTGGCCGGGTTGTCTTCGGAGCTGAACTACACAGAGCCCAAACCGACATCGTCAGCACATCTGCATTCCAGGACACGCGGGAAAGGCACCAGGTTGACGGCAATCTTGCGCAGGTCACAGTTCAGCCTTACAGCCCCGCAACGCGGAGGAAAGCGGGTTTTCCAGCGCAGAGCCAGCCTTTGAACTGCAAAAATCAGCAAACAAGGCTAGAGTTGCAAAGCCCAGCCGCTGTCCCGGGAAGCGCAAGCAGCAGGTCACACCGCTCATGGCCGCAGAGACCAAGTGGTTCAGGTCACCGTAGGTTGGCGTCGTCAGCTTCCTCGGCAGCCAGATCGGAGATGTTCTTTCGGACCACCCGGCTGACTATGCCCACTACTGTTCCGTCCCCTGCAGGACTTCAACTTTCTTCACACCTATCCAGAGACAGGCGGTATGACATGCGCACAGCTGGCAAATCCAAACAAGGAAGCCGATGTCGATTGTGGAATCTGTTTCGCTTGAAAACCCCCCACCCATTGGCTTGACTCTTAACATGGTTATCGTTTGCTTTTACTCGTCGTTTTGCAGGACTTTGGGACTGTACGATCTGAGCTAACTCGTGTCGTTTCACAAGGAATTGATTGCTCTCAAAGTACGGGTGCATCCACTTAAAAAATGCTCTCGGGTTTTTATCATCCCTCAGCTGTCCAATCGGGACGAAGCGGAGAAGCAGCCACTCTAGTTCTCGCACACGTCATGTCGCCACACGACAATCGCCCCACAAGTCCTACTTCCCGCGTGCACCCCGACAGCAAGCGGAAGTTTAGTTCGTTCCCGTGCCTCGGTTTTCCCCGCTAACTTCATGCCACGGCACAGGGTTCGGAAGCAAATGTCGTAGAGCGCTTCATTATCCTTTGCTAGAACTTGCATGGGCCAAAGGTCGCTGGAATTAGCATGAAAGTTTGAGGTCTCACTGTCCGAGAAAGATTTTGGAGCGTCTTGCTTCTATCGGTGCTGCGCGGCCTCTTGCCACAAGAGACGCAGTGGCTAGTCGACTAGTTGGGTACATTGCCAAGTGGCCAGCAGGAAGGACTCGTCGGAGTTCTCCACCAGCTGGTGAAAGCTGAGGACAGCATTGTACGGCTCCACCACGGTGTCGGAGACCTTGGGCGACGGGATCACCGAGAAGGTCTCCATGATGCGGTCCGGGTACCTTGGATTTCAGATCTCTTGTGCCACTGCAATGAACCCAACCTCTGCAAAGTTCAACGTTCAACACGCTGGAAAGTTGGAATCGTTCGACCTAACAGCTCAGCCACCATGTCCTTGCATGGTTGACTTCACCAGTATCCAGAACGACCCTCTGACCGTAAGCCGTAAGCTGTGATAAGCTGTGCAATCCAGGGTGCTCCTCTCGCACCTGCAAGCGGAGGCCAAACACGGGTCTCTCGGGACAAATCCGAAGACGGCTGGCCTACAACTCTCTGTCGATGCCTATTGCACAGCTCCCTCGGCTTCCGCCTTGGAGATGAGCAGAGTGCCCATGCCGGCGCCGGTGCCGCCGCCGAGAGAGTGGCAGAGCTGAAAGCCCTGGAGGCAATCGCAGCCTGCGTGACCATTGACCCTCGTGTGTTCGTATGCAATCGAAATCTGGTGTCAAGGACTTAGCTGGATGTGTCTTCGCAAGAGCAAAGAACAGGGCACCGTGAGGAGTTCGATCTCAGGGAAATGCACCATGTTGGCGTGGATTGCGTAAATGCCCGACGAAATAAACACCTTGGAGACCCCTGAACCCTGCAAGCCCTTGTAGGACCGAAAGTTTAAGCATGATAATCTCAGACAGCCGCCTAAATCCCTCCCGTGAGTACGGTGAAGTAGGAAAGGTGCGAAGTACCGAAACCCAACCACCCTCCACCCCTCCCCCCCACAAACCCCCAAGGAAACCCTGAAAAACACAAGAAACCCTCAAATCACAAATCCGCAAAATCCTCGGGATCATAGCCAATCCTAAACTAGACTGCTCATGTAGTAGGCTTCTCGATCGACGCTGACGAAGAGATTACAGTACCACACAGAGCGGCTGTCAACAGCAAGTGCTCAGCAATCCATGCAGATCTCAGGATATCCGCGCGGCATTGCCTTCAGCCTCCTTGCGCACGACGTCGAGCACCGAGTCGATGAGTTCCGCACCCTCAGATCTTCTGAACGCTTCCGGCGGGGGGGGGGGGAAAGAACTGACCGCACGCCAAGCAAACATCCGTCAAACATCGCAGTGAACTGAGCGGTCGGCCTCAGTGTAGTGACCTCAGAGAATCTAAACAACAGTGTGTGCATGGCATGTGCGCATTCCCTGACACACGTGGCTCCGAGACGATACAGGGTCGCCATTGCTAGCGGCACTCGCGAGACCGAGCACTGAGCACCATACCCTTGGCCCAGTTGTTGCCGGCTCCTCCAAAACAGGCGACAGCCGTCAAATCATCCATCACATGTTGGCAGAGGGCTCTGTCCTGTCTGTCCAAAGACGAAGTTGTCGGGACGGAAGAGCTGACCAAAAGGCCCGGCTCGGACGGAGTCCATCGTTCCTCGCAAGCATGCGGCTTGCAAGCTTTCATCTGCACTGCCGACACAATTCTGGCACAAAGCATGAGCAACGCAGCCTGAAGACGGGCGTCCTTGAGCCTTGAACCCTCAACCACGAAACTACCCTTCACGCACGCACAC
>CAJNJA010061086.1:0-23613 GCA_905231915.1 Symbiodinium necroappetens
GACCCGTTTTACTCGGTATTTACAGTACTTTTGTGATGGCGGACCCTCTTATGTTATGATGGTTGATGATGGTGATGATGATGATGATGATGCATGATGAAGGATGATGATGGATGATGATGATCGATGATGGTGGTGGATTGAGGCGCCAGGTGGTTGGTAGGGGGCGGGGGTGGCTACTACCACTACTACTACTACTACTACTACTACTTTTGCTACTACTGCTCGTACTACCACCACCACCACTACTGCTGCACTGCCGCTGCCTCTGCCACCGACGGTGACCACGACCACGACCACGTCCACGACCACGACGACTACTACTAGCACCACCGCTACTGCAACGACTGCTCCTGCTACTACTGCTCTGCTGCTGCTGCTGCTGCCGCGATGACTGCTGCTTTCAGCAGTTCTTGATGCCCAACTTGTGAAGCATGGCCCACCTCCAGTTTCTTCTTTTCTTGGGTTCCGTTGTCAGAATAGACAATGGTTGAGGTCGAGAACTGGTCAGACCTCAACCAGACCAAGTTCTTGCCTGAGTACCTTCAAGGGCAGATCCGCTTCGCAAATAAAGGCACTCCGAAGGACCCGCACTTTTTCTGGAATCGGGTCATAAGCGAAACCATCGCCCAAAACACTGCAATTTGCAATGCTGGCGAAGAGTAGCAGTAGAAGTAGAAGGCCGAACCGGTAGCATCAGTCGTGAGGACATCGGTGCGGTGCCAGGCTACGATCGAACTTCTTACAACCGGCAGCCAGGCATCTTCCCAAATGCGTTGCACTTAAGTTTTCACTCGACAGCAATTTAGAGATTAATCCATTGGTTTCCGTCGTTCGGGTTTGACTACAGTATGGTTCGACCGGCACGGGTTGGAGTTGCTTAGTTGAACTTCGGTTGAGAGCCAGAAGCTTGGGGCAGAAAGTGGTATCTTCGACTTTCGTCCGAGTCTTTTCAGATCCAACTGCCGAGGGGATTTGAGCAACCACAACAATTGGCAAGTCGATGGCGTCTTTGCGGGCTGGACTGCCAGCAACGTGGTAGCAACCTCGGCGCAGATTGCGGACCCCGGGTTTGCCTCAACCGTTTCCAGAAGCGAAGCAAAAGTTTTAGATTGCCTCAGTGCGGCAAACGAAAAAGCCGCGATCCTGGGAGGACCTGGCATGGGAGATTTGGGGGCCTCCGAGCCGTGTGGCTCCCAAGGAGGGGCAGGGATGACTGAATGTCGGCTTGGACTTTTTCGTTAGTGTGTGTTTCACGGAAGTTTTTTTTTCAATTTTGCGTGATGTGCCTTGCTCACTGCTCTGTGATCGGTCAGGAGCTGACAGACCAAATGATACCTCAACACATGCACATCTATGGACTCGGCGCCTTCAACGTTTCTGGACAGCAGTGGAGCGTTTCGATGTCCCAGACCCCTTTGCCTCACCATCAAGGGCTCCCTCCCTCTCTCCCCCTCTCGCAGCTGTCTGTATCCGTGTCATGTGCCGTAACATTCCAGGTTGGGCTCTTTTCAGCCGGGCAGTCCGGCAAGCTAGGCCTGCCGAGTGATTCATGGAGCAGTTCGTGCTTTGGGCATGTTGATATCTGAGTTGTTTAGATGCTTGCGCGTGCTTCAGCATCACGGGCTGATCCCTTGCTGTCTATTTCAGAACTGGGCATGCGCGACTTGAGCTTCCAAGCATCCGCACCTTGCCCGCGCCCCGCCGACTCCCTCATGTTTGGAATTGAAAGCCAGTTCTGCCTGTCGGGAAAGGCCTCTGATGTTAGAACAGCTTTTCCAGATCTACGGCCACAGCAAAGAAGTGGATCGAAGATCAGGTCGTAACTGCAAGCTTCCACAGCCAGTCCCCAAGCGAAAAATGGAGATCTACTCCGACAGAAATAAGTCACAAGGGCACACGAAACAAAGAGCGCCCAGTCGTAAGAAGCCAGGAGTTGGCTATGGCCATCTGGGTGCCACTTACGGACGCAGAGCAAGGAGTTAGTCAGCTAGTGAAGCGGAAGTGAATCAGTGAAGCCAGAAGGAGCAGCACCGCCAGACTCATGACATGTTGAAAGTTACCGAGGATATCAAAGCATCGTGGGCTTCTTCCCTGAGCTCAATATCTCCATAGCCCTGGCTACCAACATCGAGACCGACAAGCAGGCCAGTGCGAACAAGCTCGTGTCTGCGTGTCCTTGCCGAAGATGGTTGCAGGTGCAGACCCCTGACGCGCTGTGCCTCGGACGATGCCAGTTAAATCATCCACTCAGCTTGACGAAAAACGAACGGCTCAGGTGCTTCTCGTACAATGCCGTGGCAGGCCGGGCCCACACGCGGTCTCGACCGCTTTTGCCAGCCAGAGTGTTCTTTCTGTCCTCGTTCATGAGCAACCTTGGCATAGCTGCTGGCCACACACTTAAGAAGCAGCACGGGGGTTGAGATTATGCCAAATGAGCAACTTTTGACAGCCGTACCAGACCCAGGTCTGATCCTGAACAAGACCTTCCACTGCACCTTCAAGACAATGGGCTACTACGGTGGTCGGTGTAAGTGCTCAGAGCAGGTCCCGGTCTTCGTGTGAGGCTCTGCGACTGCCTGCTCACGTGCACTTCATGCGGTTGTCGACAAGGCCTCATGTACGCCGTGAGCTCTTTCGCACAAAGCTCTTGGCAGGTGACTGTTTCACTGCTTTTGAGTGGGGCCCCTGCGCGTGGCCCTCACTTATGCTCCTTAGGCAAGCGCGACGTACAGAAGCTTCCCGCAGCAAACACGCTCGGGACTTGTGCTGCCCGGGTGTGTTTTGAGCAAAGCGCAGCATTCGTTCGCAAGACTTTCGGAGCGCAGCATCGGCGAGAGCCAGCAAGGGCAACTAGTTTAGCATCAAAGAGCACAGACTTGGAAGCAATTTTCACAAACTTAGGACATCAATCAGGACGGTAGGTGGCCCATGGCTGGAGCTGCTAGGGCTTCAGACGAGGGTCCCACGAGCTTTGGCCGCTTGCAACGCGCAGAGCCCCCAAAACGTGAGAGATTGATTGTGGTGAGTGTGACTCATGACCAACATACCCTAGGCAAAGTCACAGCGAGGAGAACTCGCTGCATTGCCAAGGACCACGGCGAATAACAACAACTTCGGTTGCAACAACAATTACAACTACAAGTACGGGTTCTAGTGCCAGTACAACTACAGCTACATGCGCTAGTGCGAGTACTCGTAAACTACAAGTACTAGTACGAGTACAAGTGCTACTATGACTGCTACGACTGCTGCGGATACTATTGCAGATACAGCTACGGCTACGGCTACAGCTACTGCTACAGCTACTGCTGCTGCACCACCACCACCACCACCACCACGACTACTACTACTACTACTACTACTACTACTACTACTAAGGGTTTCGGCTGGAGCCTCGTTGTCGAGTGTAGGACTGAGGGTTCATGGCGACTGTTCTGCTCTTCCTGCTCTTTCTTTACTGGACACCGATGACCGACAACAGTCCTGGGCATGTCATTCAGCCGCATGGGTCCCAATTCCCGTGGCCAGCTGCTACGGTCGGAGAACACAATAGCAGAGATCAGCTGGTTAACCCGAGGGTTGTATTTTGCCCCACAGCAGATACTGAAGCCTCTTCGGGGGCGAAAAACTCTGGATATGGAGATGCTGGGGCTGCTAACTTGAGCAAGGCTCGGAAAAGAGCCTACCGGCGAGCGCGCCGGCGTGCAGAAGCCAACGGAATCACGCTTTACAGAGGCCGCTGGAGATCAGCCAAATCCCTGGGAACCACATCTGTACAGCAGACAGCGCCAACTAGGGCTGATACGCAATCCCCAGTAAGGAAGCCCAGACAAAGCCAACCTCGAATTCGGGCCATGACCTACAACATCGGAGGGATGGATGCAACTACTTACGACGTCTTCTGTGATTGGCTTCAAAAGCAGCAAGATGCAGAGATAATCTTTGTGCAAGAGCTTCATTGGGGGTTCGGAAAAACTGAGTCGCAGCCCAGAATAGGCAGCGCTTACTTAAGTTGCTTCACTCGAGGCAGCTCTCGCTTTCCCAGAGAGTCAGACTTTATCGAGCATGTGTCGTCAGCTCGCAACTGTATGTGCTGCATGCCACTGGAGTCAATGCACAGATCCTCAGGGAGCTTGAAGCTGCGGATGCACGAGCGCTCAGGGCGATTGCAAGGTCGCCAGCCCATCTCTATCATGAATCCACCATCAAGCTGAGGCAGCGTCTAAAGGTTGACTCACCCACTACCACGCTCAGGTTGATACTCACGAGAAGGTGCGCCAATGCAGTAGACCAGCAGCTTCGGGCATGGTTTGAGAAACAGCTAACTAGCTTAAATGAAGGTTGGACTCTGACCAGCAAATCGCAGGAGTTGCATCTCACACCAGAAGGCATCCCAGGTGTTGCCTGTCCGGACTGTGGCATCACTTTCGTCAATAGGCGCCACATGCTCTCTCATCAAGCACGCAAGCATCGGCCTGTTCCTGAGACGAGCAACTCTGTCAACTTCATCAAGAAACCCAAACGAACAGGTGAATGGTACATGCAGCATGCCGTCAAAGGGATGCCACAGTGTCGGCACTGCAACAAGATGTTCACCAGGTTTGAGGGTTTCAAGAAGCACTTGCGGCAAGCCTGTCCTGTTTTGCATGGACACAGAAGTACGCATCCTGAATGTTCGCAGCAAGAGCCAAACACTACTGAACCAGAGTGCACCGCCGAGCTGACGGTGAAGGTAGCCCCAGCTCGGGAGGAGTCCGAAGGCCTGACTCCTCAGGTGCGCTCAAACACCACAGCACAGGACGCTCAGACGGCTGCTGAGGGAGTGCTCATGCAGAGTGCAGACTTTCAGTCGATGTCACTAAAACATTGGCAGAGTGTTTTGAGAGTGCCAGAATATTGCAAAAGCCTGAGTACCTACTGCGTAGTGTGTGGACAGTGGGCGTCTAGTACGGGTTTCAAGCAGCATATTCGTCTTAGTCACGAGTCTACACATGCCATACATAGACGGGCAGTTGCTCGGTGCACACAGCTAGGGCTCGCAGCAGTCTCCCCTTGCCGATACTGTGGGGCAGCGGTGAAACAACCGGCCAAGCACCTCGCCGCTTGCCCAGCAGTGTATCAGGCATCATTGGTTCAGTTGCTGCTTCAGACCACCTCTCAGGTTCCTTCAGTGCATGTCAGTGCTGGACGTGGACGAGAGCGACAGGGCAGCGGTTGCTCAGAGGGAGATGGAGCTTTTGGGGCTCAACAGTCTGCCGAGCCGCGCGGGACCGCCACAGGCCAGTCAGGACGAATGGCAGAAGTGGGAGGATCAGCTGCAGACCAAGAACTGGGGCGCGGACGAGCCGAGCAAGTGGCGCAAAGCCGAGTCAAACGGCACGGGCCGCTCCTACGGTGGCTGGGGTCCAAAACGCAAGACTCCGGAACAGGAGGACAAGGACAAAGCCCTGGACAAGGAAACACAACAGCTGCTGCAGTTGATGACACGCATGACATTGCGGCACGAGAAAGAACTCAGTCGGCTGCGTGTCGATACGAGCTTCGTCATGTTTTGCGATGTCGGGGACCATGGATGTCTTCAGCAGCTGAAGGCCACTGCAGAGAACTGGCAGGAACAGTATGCAGCACAGAAGGTGACAACATCCCTGAAGGTCATCATGATGCTGTCGCTTCTAAAAGCCCTTCGCAGCAAAATGGAGCAGGTGACCATCGACCAGGAGATCACGGAGAAGTACAAGACTCTCGCTTGGCTCTCCGAGGGAGCAAACGCCCTCGCACCGTGCTGGAACTACTTGGAGTGGAACAGCACCGACAAAAAGGAGCAAGTTGCCTCGGTTCCTCCAATCAAGCACCAGGAGGTGCTGGCCATCCTCGACAGGATGGAGCAAGCGGTTCCTCAGCCGGGTATCCTCACCGACTTCAGGAACACGAAGGGCATGGACGGCAAACCAAGCGAAGTGGTGCCGTTCTTGATCAGCATTGGCCTGAGGCAGGCGGCAACGGCGGAAGTTCATGCAGGCCTGCAAAAACTATCAGGATGCTCCTGCATGAAACTAGTGGCATGTCGACTTCGACCAGACCGGGGACAGCGCCCTCAACTGGCAAAACAGATCGAGGAAGCGTTCAAAGCCACGACGTATTGCGACTGGGGAGGTCGTCGCAATCAGTAGAAGACCTTGGTCGGTCTTCTGCTGGCGTGCCTAGGTCGGCACGCTTGTCATCCTTGGAGGCGCCACAACTGCCAGTAGCGAAGCTCCGCAACCCTGACAATCTTTGCTATGCGAACTCTGTCATGCAGGCATTCTACTGGGGCGGTGTCATGACGCGCCACCCTGCCGAGAGCTATGGCCTTATACAGGCTGGTGTGCAAATTCTTGCACAACCTGGCGCACCGTGCCTTCCACAATGCCTGCATCTGCAGTCCCTGTTCAGGGGATGGCGGAATCTCCACAGGCAGCAAGATGTAGCAGAGTTCCATAAACATGTCCTTGAGACTTCGCAAGCGAGTGCTTATATAGGAGCGTGGGAGTCTCGTCTGACCAATCCGCATGCTGTCACCGATGGAGGTTCCCTGCAGACTCCAGTGCTGCTTCACTTTCCAGGACGCAGTCTGTCAGAGTTGATTCAAGCATGGCATCAGCAATATGCAAAGCATGCGCTGCGTTTTCACTCAGGACTGCTAACTCTGCAAATTTGTAGGTTCGCAGGCACTAGCAAAAATCGTCAGCCCTTGACGATTGCTGCAGGAGAGTGCCTTCGCCTGCCCGCATTTGCTGAGCCACAGGGCACAGCCGTGCGCTGGGAATCCTTCCGGGTGATATGGGTTATCTTCCACATAGGGTCTACTGTGGACTCGGGCCATTACCAAGCTGCACTCAGTGTACAGTGCCCGGTTAATAAGACTTGGAGCTTTAAGATCTGTAACGATGCCCAGGCCCCTAAGAACCCCACAAAAGAGACCTGCAGCACATTGCCCGAGATGGATATCTGGTTGGACTCCTCAGTGCATTCAACAGCACAGAATAATAGTTGGCTACGCTGGGCAGCTTTTCTGCACAAGCCGCAGCTGCCCAGCCCTGCACGGATACAGCACTGCCGACGCATTGCTGTACTGACCGGAAAACCGAGTCCGCCCGACAGTGGCGCTCTTTCGCCACAGCATAATTAGACACTGTATTTTCGTTTATTCGTCAAGTTATCTTTAGAATCTTCAATGAACATGTGAGAACTCTCAGTTGCTGTATGCGACAGCAGTTGGATCAAGCTGCAGTGACCCAGGTCGGTCACTGCTAGGGTGCCCAGGTCGGCACTTGTGCTGCATTGCGGGACACTCAGGCCCTGCCTCCGTTGACTCGAGCATGCACAAGAGCGATTGCGCCCATGACGGCACTTACGCCGCAGCCATTTGTTGGTCGAGCGACTCAGGTCGGTTGCTCGGGTTGCCTGTGCCCAGGTCGGCACTGTATAGGTCGGCACTGTATGGTCAAGTTCCTTAGCTTGCCGCATGATGTGTATGCGGATATGCTGGAGTGTCACTTGCTACTGTCCTGCTGCACCGCGCTCCTGCGGCAACAAGAAGCACAGCCTTGTGAAGGCTTGGGAATGATGGCCAGGAGTGACCTCTTTGTCTATGCCAAGGAGGAACTGGACCAGGCTTCCTATGAAGCCTTCGTGAACTACTCGATTCAGCTGTCGGAACGCGTAGGGGCCAAGATTTCGGCTATCACGCCACCGCCCATGTCTCTGCCAAGCCAACACCACAGCCAAGCCGAGATTTTGGCATGGCAGATTTTGACCAATGGCTCAGGGTCTGTATGGGAAGCAGTGAGACTGGTTGCGAGTATGCTGCGATTTGAACCGCCCAGACAGCGGATGATGCAGTCTGACACACAGGCGATGAGTTTCCATCTTGGCATTTGTGCCAGAGGAGGATTGGTGGGTGTGTGTAAGGACACACTCACGCATCGCAACGTCTGTAGACTGCTGTGCTTCTATGTGCAGCATCTCTGCACGGGACATCGCTTCACCTCGATCAGCATCAACCGCAACTATCTGGCGCCAGCGCATCGCGACCTGCAAAATGGCCCGGAGGAAAACCTCATTGTTAGCCTCAGCCTGCACGATGAAGGTGGCCTGTGGGTGGAATCCCCCCTGGGAACAGTCTACCATGAGATAGAGGGTCGTCTGATTCGGGGCGAAGTAGCCTCCTTGCAATCCCATGCACTGCTCTTCTCAGCAAACAAGTGCTGGCATGCGGGATTGCCTTGGAAGACATATGATCGCTACACGCTGGTTGCCTACACGGTGCGCAATTGGGCGCACCTGAGGGAGCCAGCCCGGAATCTTCTCACTGAGTTGGGTTTTCTGTTGCCAGACGTGCCAGCTGAGCATGCAGGGCTCGGGGCCACTCCATCAATACTGCCTCCAGTGCTGCTTTCCGCCGAAGCCCACCCCTAACGACCCTAATTCCACCCTGGTAAACCTGTTGTAGCATCTACACCAGACAATTAGAGCAATTGTGCTGCTGTCCAGACACGAAGGAAAGCAAGTGTCATACGTCGCTGAATGGAGTACGCCAAAAGCACTGTACTGCCTGCACACAGCCGTGATTGCTCTGCAGCAGTGCCGTCCTAACGCAGCTAATGCATTTCCTGTTGCAAAGTGTGCACTCAGGTCCCCATGGCGTCTTCATCTTCGATGAACAGGCCTGCAGCGACCCGAGAGCGCATTTGTCCCACGCCGGGATGCAGAAGGCCCTTCACGGAGGAAGGCCACCGTCACTGCTGTTCATCATGTCGGCATGGATTTCACACTCGCGCTGCGACAAAAACCAGCAACGGCGACTTCGAGGAAGGGTCACAATATGTCTGCAGTCAGGATGCTGGAGGTTTGCGGACTTTCAACATGTTCATTGCTGCTCCATTTGTCGTGACAGTGGAGGCTCTAGACACTCATATGGTTGTACAGAGAGGCAGCAGGACCTTCAGAGGGCTCAGCAAGTGACCATGCAACCAGTGGCGCCAGACCAGGCTGGCGCAGACATGGCAATGGATACAGCAGCACCCGGAGCAAATTTTGGCAATTTTACAGGCTACAACTCAGTAGTGTCGGGAGCGGCAGCTTCATCGGGTCTGGAGCGCGAACAGGCATCACAGTTGATGGAAAGTGCAGCAAACAATGGCGAGGACGCGGAGGAGTCGGAGGCAACTGCAGCTGCTTCAGGTGATACCTGTGCTATGCAGATGACTATGCCAGCACCTCCGGAACCTATGATTACTACTCCATCCGCCGCCTACACAGCTACACACCCAGCAGCTCATACAGCTGAACATCCGGTAACCACTATGTTGACTGCTGGAGAAGCTGGAGCTGGGGAAGCTGAAGCTAGCAATGACGAGCAGCTCACACATGTTCTCGAAGATGTTCTTTTGGAAGAGATGGACTAATCGGTGGTCGTACTCAAGTCAGTAGCTTTTGCCTCAAGGGTAGTGCGTAATGGCGCACTGCTGCCACAGAGCAGCCGGACCGAATGGTCTGACCTCCTCGTCATGCACCCGGATCGTGCGACGCTCGTGAGTGAGTACTACTACTACTACTACTACTACTTCTACTAACAACAACTACTGCATGTTGCCGCCAGCAGTTTCTAATAGAAAGGATGCAGCTGTACACAGAAGCTACCCTGCCAAGATTGGAGAAAGCTCCAGGCCTGCATGTCTGTCAGAAGCCATGGCGTGTGATGCGCATCCGGTGCAGCTTTTCGTGAGCCAACTGGGCTTCCGCTACTGTGGCTACGAGCACTATGCCGACCAGGACCGTGCAGACACGGCTGGCAGCGGCCTCCGTGTCGACATTGTGTCGCAAGCGATTCGTGGTTGCTCCTTTTGCAGCAGGTCAAGAAGTGATGCTTTGCTTTCTTTCTGGCGAAAGCGGCCAGGCAGTTCTGCATTTATTTGTGTCTCCAGGAGTGGTTTTCCTTCGATTTTCCAGACAAGCCCGCGAAGCTGTATGTTGCAGACTTGGCTTGTGACCGGTCAGCTGCAGCGCACGGTGCTCAGGCAGAGTGGCACCGTACCACACGTGCGTTCTCCGCAGCAGGGGGGCCACGTCCCACGGTATTGCATGAACTCCGAGTCGCCAGGTATCATCAGATGCGTTTGGTCGAGTCCGGTGGCATCAACTACTGGGAAGGTGGTGTCCACTATTGGCACAGCAAGGCTAGGGCTCCGGGCCAGAGAACTCACGTTTTTGGGTTCCCACGTGTCTTGTCTTTGCTTGTTTGAAGCCTGTTCCTGACTTTTTACGTCGATTTGACGTCAAGGTCTTGTTTCTCCCAAGTTCATCGCAAGTGGCGGCGGTGGAGGCGACGATGCTTACAGGATGGTATATGCTGGTCATGTGTGCATCGGTCATGGGTCCATGGAGCGGGAGAACTGTGGAGGCAAGTTTCGGTTGGAGTTTTTCTGTGGCGAGCAACCCGCACCCAATCGCAAACCTCGAGCCTACTAGCCTGACATGTTGCATGCACAGATTGCGCTGCCCGAAGCCTAGATTGGAAGCTTGTTGAAAGAGGCTAGTGTCTGAGAGAGCGAAGCTCTAGTCCGGGCCTGCTGGAGGTGAACTTTGCTTCGCTCGGCCGTGGCAGTCGAGGATCTGGGCCCTGCACTGGGTTTTGGGCTTCGGGAAGAGACAACCGGCCAGGACCTGACGAGCTTTTCGACTACTCTCAGGCCCCGCGACAGCAGATCTCAAGCGGTCGGTGTGTTCCCCCTGAAGGGTGAGACAGAATTCGGGTGTTCACCTAGATTGGTCGTGGCCGGTTATCGCATGCAATCCGAGTGCTGCCGAAAAGACTTGGAGCAAGCCTGCAAGCCTGATGATGCTTGAAGTCCTCAAGCCCCTTCTCTGCGGGGAGGTGGAGGTGAAGCGTGCCTGGCGTCTTCATGAAGAGGCCCGTGCAGTAAGCGCTTCTGGACCTTCTTCAGATATAGCTCGGCAGCACATCCCGACAGTCAGGGTTAAGTACCCGAGCGTGATTCGTAACCGACTTGCGTACAGGTACACCTTGGGTGCTATTTGCGTATCTAGCCAACTTTGTTTCGCCTGCAGCTTGACTGCTCAAGACCTGCTTTGCGAGGTCTCAGGAAAAGACCGCTCACGCCTGGCCTAGCAAGGTGTAGGACTTGTCTCTTGCTTGTGCAGTTCAACAACGGTATTCAGTATTCTGCTTCGATCTCAAGCATTGCTTTGCCCTGCCCTTGCTATTGCTTTGCTTGCTGGGTATACTTTTGGAGGTGCGCTGCTTTGTGACCGAGAGTTCAGAGGAATCCTCTGCTTTTCACGAGTCTTCAGCCGTAGGACCTCTTGCTTCCGATTGTGCATCTTTGCCTGCTGCTGCCGCCCCTGCAATCGGGTCGTCTATCCGATTAGCTTCTGAAGCACAGCCGATATCCTGGCGCCACTTGCCCCGTTCGGACCTGTGCCAAGTAGCGCCACAGAGAGACGATGACTCCGATCGGGTCTCCGCGAGTTCCTTCGACTGTCCGTTCTTCACTAGTGACGCCGGTTGCTCGGAATGATGCGGAGCCCGATGATAGTGCTCTCGCAGCTCGCCTCACCTCGCCTGCCATGCCTGCTAGCCTTGCTGCTGCCACGCCTTCGCATGCCACGCCTGCCGAGGTCGATCAGAGTGCCTTGCCGCCGCCAGTGCCGCCTTTGCCTTTCGCTGCCGCGATGACAGGCTTAACCGATCGTGCCTTGCCCGCTTTGCCGTGCTTTCACGCGAGTGCTGCTTCTGCTGCTTCGCGTCGCGTTTTGCATCCTCTACGATGTCTTGCCCTCTCTCCCTTCGCAGGGATCCTGAGGGTGCCCGGGCCCTCTTTGCGTCCCGGCAGGATGACTGGGGCCATCCGATTGTGGCCCGGCATCCTAGCACCCGCCGCATGCTGCCCTTTGCGGGCAGCCGTCCACTCAGGACGGGCTTTTGCCCTCCTGCGGCGCCACGGGCGCCCCAGCCCATGGTGGCGGCGCGCCGAGCCACAACCACCCCGATTCGGGACGCACTCGGCCCTGATGCTGCCCAGCGCATCGCCATCGATATTCAGGCGGTTGTGCAGGGCGTGCTTGGGACCTGTGCTGATCTCAACACTTGCCGAAAACCTCGACAAAGCATTGAGGATCTCCGTAGACATGTCATCACGGAGCTCGATAAGAACTTCGATGAAAATCGCCGTGACTTTGAGCTTGCTCAGGAGCGGCGAATCGACGAGCACGATACCCTCCATGAGAGGTTCGAACAGTTGAAGAGCAATCTCAATGATCGTCTTGTTGGATTCCTTTCTTCACTCTCAATGAAGACCGTACCGATTCGATATGCGTGAAGCTTTGTCGGACCATTAGTGAAATTCATCGATACCCTGTAAGCTTGCAGCAGCTGTGCATCGGCATGTCCAATGGGGTATCACGGATTGGTGCTGTTGAGCAGAACTCGCATCGAAGCGATCCGAATCGAAATGACCCGGTCTCTTCACGATCACAAGAAGAGAACGGATGACCTCGTTGACGATCTTGCTGCGACAGCCGCTCAGTTGGAAACATGTTTGTCACACTGTCGCGATTCTACCGAGCGTGCGATCGATGAAATTCACCGCGAGGTTAGATCGCATAAATCCGAGCGATCAACTCCATCACGAGCTGACGGGGTTCAATTCTTCGATACCAGTGACCACCATCAGGATATTCCTCGACCGGAAGGTCTTCCTCCTGCCCCAGGATCGTTGTTCCCTGGAGGCTCATCTTCGATACCCCGATCATCGCTCCTTGGTCCGATCGAACACGGTTCCCCTCCGGGTTGCCACGCGGCACCTGTTGAGAAGGCATCGACTGTTCGGCCGCAGACGAGTAGTCTGACAGCCGATGACGTCTATCGAAGAGCGCGATTGCTCGTCGATGATCGTCCAGAATGAGATCGAATCGACCCTGACCGACACCCTGAGCCGAAATTCTTTCACCCATCAGGCCTGGGGTCCACGGTGTCATCGGGTCGATCTGTCGAACCGAACATTCCAATCGCCCATGGTCCATCGATGACATCCACGAAGCGACGTTTGGGCCGACGGCATGTGCATCGAGCGCCCAAGCCGGGCTCCGATCAACATCCTTCCCACGAAGCCTGAGGCATGTGCACCCGAGCGAGCGTGGAGTGGGGCCGGTTGCGCAATGTGATCGTGGAGCCATATGTGAACGAGTATTTGCTCCCGAGAGCTAGGCCGTTTCGTTGGATTGGCTTGGCCGCTTTGGCCAAGGGGCTGGATCAATTCCGGTTGTTGAAAGCTCCACGACCACTTTCACCATCGTGCGGAATGCCCCGATCTCTGTTATAGTAGGGAACAGGCCAATACCGAGCGGATCACCGGATGCTGGGCTTCGTACGTCCGCTCCTGTGCCATCTAACCTAGCCATGGCCCAGGACCCGTTGCATCCGATGGGGCTGCTCCGTCTGTGGTGGGCCAGGCGGTGGTCATGACTGCGCTTTCGGACAATCGTTCCAATTTTTGTTCGGATTTGTGCAAGTTGGCTCTCGACCCCCCTCGGAGAGCGGCGATGAGGACAGATGAGCTGCTCGGAGATGCTTGGGGGGAAGGGGGTTGGTGGCCTGTGGGCCATTTTCCTCCCCTCCTCCTCCTCCTCCTCTGCAATGTGCCTTGCACGTTTTCGCCCGTTGGATAGGTGTCGTCATCCTGTTTGTGCCAATTCTAAGGGTCTTCGCCCGAGGGCGGGTAACACAAGACAGCAATTCAATGCACCTGAAAACGTTCACCAGTCCAGGCTGCTGTAAGCTCTATCCAACAAAACCCTTGAGTGCCGAGCCCCAACCCTTAGACAGCCTGAGACCTCCCAACCGTAAGGTCCGACCAACTCGCATCATGAGCTTCCTTGGCTCATGATCCTGATGTGGCCTGTACTTGAGGATTCCGACGCCCGCGAGGGAAGAAGACAAACACAATCTCCCAACTGGCTCGCTGGCGGGGTGAGGCCTTCGTGGACCGGCGAGGGTGTGGAGCTGGCAGGGCAGAAGGGGGGGGGGTTTTCATCGGGTGCGGGGTCAGGGGTATAAGGGAGCGTAATTTGCAGGCATCGCCGCTATTGTCTAGATAACCACCTTGCAGTCAAGTTTCTCAGTTGCATGCTCAGAAGCTGGGAGTGCTGTCACGAGCACAGTGCTAGCTGGCGGAAGAGTGGCTACCTGCCAGGCGTTCTTGCTTGCAAGCCTGCAGCAAAAAGGGCAAATTCTACCCGGTCACTTTCTCTCTCACACATGTGTGTCCTATTTCTATGCGCTTGGAGTGTACGGCCTGATGAGGAATAGGGCAGTATTGAAGTTTCGGTTATGCATTCGAGGTCGCTTGAAGGACATGTGCGTGAAGCCAAACTGTGCCTCAACACTGTTGTGGTGCTTGCCTCTTACCACTGCCTTGCCTCCCTTACAGGACGACGGTGGAGATGAACACTGGTATTCCTTCTCTCACACATTCCCCACAGCGAGAGCACTTTCGTACGAGGCACTTCTGTGAAAGGTTGGTGGTGAAACAGTCGAGATTCAAGGGGCAGTCGACAACAAAAGAAAGAATAGTGCAGCTGGAAACTTAAAGTTCTCAGGCAGTCTTGCAAGTTCTGACTGTTGGTAGCTTGCAACATGCCAGACACTCGACTCTACATGTAGACCGTAGGCCGCTGAGCTCTGCAATTCATGCAAGCACCAGTCTTACCGGCCACAAGAGCGGGGCAAACGGGCGCCGGAATGCAACAGCCAGAACCCCGATGTTCTTCTTCAGGAGATCGTCAGGTTTGTGGCTACAGCAGCACTGGACTATCCCTACTTCACCTGGGATGAAGCAGGCTTGTATCAAAGCTGCAGCTGCCGGATCAACATCAATGAATGCCACTGCCGGTGCCATCCTCAGTTTCGATTTACATGCTGTACTCTTGTTTGTGCTACCAGGACCAAACGTTCCGAGTGTTCTGCTACACGTAACGGACCATCCTTAAGCCGACGGGGCCGTGAAACATGCAAGGATCTTTGCGGATCGCCTGCTGGAGCAATTCGTGGCCCCGAGTGTGGCAGCACAGCTTCCCCAGGACATCAACGAGGGCATCGGCGGATGTAGCTATTACCGACGAGACGAATATGACGACCAAAGTGCGCCCCCCCGTGCCGATAACCTCAGCGAGTGCTTAACCCAGGAGATGTTTGAGTGTCTCCCTCGATGCATCCCTCCCTCAATCCTTCCCTCCCTCATCCATCCCTCCCTCCCTCCCTCCCTCCCTCCCTCCACCCACCCACCCAGCCAGCCACCCAGCCAGCCAGCAATCCATCAATCCACACATCCCACTTATCCATCCACATATCCAGCGACATATCCATCCACATATGCATCCACGAATCCATCCACGAATCCATAAACGCATCCATCTATCCATCCATCTATCCATCCATTTATCCGTTTATGCATCCATCCATCCTTCCTTCCATCCATCCATCCATCCATCCATCGACCCAGCCAGCCAGCCATCCATCCATCCATCCATCTATCCATCATCCCTCTGTCCCTCCGTCCATCCATCCATCCGTCCATGCAAGCCCTTTGATCAACCCTATCAACTCTTCCATAACCATAAGCTTCTAGACACCGGTCCCGAATCCCGCCGCAGTTCATGGGGAAATGCCTTGTGGTCATGTCTCTGAACCCGCCAGTACATGGCGGGTTCTGAATTGAAGAAGCATTCTGGTCGCGCGTTTGTGGAAGGGTGTATGGACTTAATAGAAGGATTTAAAGGATAGCTTATAGGAGGGGACTGTTTACGGGCTTCCCCCGATGCGCAAGTGGATTCAGAGGCATGCCAACACTTCCCTCCATGTGCTGGAAGGTTTCATAGACATGACTACAAGGGGTCTCCGCATGTCCGGGCGACTTGTTTCGAGCGCACGGGCCCGCTTTCCGGACGCCGGGTCCACCAGAGGACGGTAAGTTCCGAGCACGACTGCTCTTTATCGGTTCTTGCTTGTTCCATTTCAACATGTTGACGATATTCCGAGTCGCTCGCATGAGTCCCTAACAGGTTCCCATGGTTGCTAATGCCAGTCGCAACAATTGATTGCCACACTGTACCGCAGCATGTCCGATANNCCCCCCCCCCTCCCCCCTTCCCGCCCCACCCAACTCCCCACCACCCGCCCTCCCCTCCCGCCGTCCACCCTCCCACCGGTTATCGTTTTCGGGGGATGGGATCGCAAGAGTCGCAGGGATTGGTGTCACGTTTCTCGTGACTCTCGCAAGGTTTCAACATGCTGGGCACATTCACATCTCCAACATGGCAACAGTAGCTGGCATTTGTCGTGATCTGCATGATTGTCTTTTGTGGGAGAAAGTTGCGACACGATCCGCAAAGCAGAGCTCACCAGCCGAAGCGAAGGGCAGAGGGGGGGGGGGCGAGGAGGCTGCTGTGAATGCAATGATCTGTCTGACAGCGAGGAGTGAAGCGGGACAGGGGGAGACAAAGAAGCCGGCGGAGCAACAACCTGAGCGCAGGACCACAAGCACCACGCCACGCTTGCGCTGGGCGAACTTGGCGTCCAAACCACACCACAAGTAGCTTACTCAAACCCGCCACTTTGCCGTCTCTGCCGGGAGTGTTGTTTTCGTTCACGAGAGATTCCGGGTCAGGCGCGACTTTCTGACTCAGTCTTTGTCGCTTGAAGAAGACGGGCGGGGTGATCGATGGTGATTGATTTCCCCACACAGAAGGAGGCTTTGGTCGTTCGGCTGTGCATTTGCGCTACATGGCAAAAAAGGGGGACATAATGAACATCACTTTCAGACATGTTCGCGATGTCGCCAGGACATGGATTCTGCTCACCGCCTGCCGCGTGCGACCACGCCGAAGCACGGAAACTCCCAGGGGGGACAAGGCTTTTGCTTTGGCAGCCGGTCTGAGATTTGGACAGCTGGATCACAGAGGGATGAGGACTTTCAACTAGTGTGAAGCGTGGCTGAAAGTAGATTTATCACTGCCGTGCATGTCCCAACATGGGAGCAAACGTGATCGATAAGATAAATGCAATTGAGGGGGTGCTTCGTGACTTCGGCAAGGTTGGGAGATGGGAGTAGAGTCCTGAGGCTGGTTGAGCAACCTCCTATTCAGATGCGGACGCGGCCTCTGGGTGCAACTCTAAGTGCGCTCGTGCAAGAATTGTTCGCAAAAGTGCGGCGCAACGATTCTGGCTGATCCTACAAATCTCTCAGTGCAGGAAAGCCAGCCGCATCAAGGCAACACGCTGATCTGGACTTATCGAAGCAATGCAGTCACAGAGTGCTGGGCGCTGGAAGCTTGTGTAACAGCAGGCACAGGAGTCGGCCGAGGCTCGTTCCGAAGACTGGTCATCAACCCCGCCAGGCATCTCTCAGAGTCTCTTCCCATCACTGACACGCGGGGCTCTGAGCCACTCACCGATGCAGATGGCTGGGGCTGACCGTGCGTGCCAGCATCATGCCAGGGAAAAAGTTCAGCAAGCACGACATTCTCATTGGTGCAGCAGCGACCTCATTGACAGCGCGTCCACTTCACTGCGGCCCACTTCCCTTTTCTGCACCTCGAAGATGGGCATGGGCCATCCTCGAATTGGCTCATGCGGCGACGTATCTGATAACATGCCAAACCGTCGGATGGAGTTGGGCAATCCACTAATTTCAAAGAACTCCAAAATTTAATGTATCCTCTCTACCGGTCTCCGACCTCTCTCCAGGACTTGGCACCGGCGAGGGAGTTCACCAGTCGTGGGATCTGCGGGTCGATGTCCTGGGCCGAAGGCTCTGCAGGAGCCGTCGGCAGATCGACGTCGTTCCAGCCAGACCACTCTGTCTAAGAACAGCACGCGACCGGCGAGCCCGTCTAGCTGTTCGTACAAATCTGTGGGCAGGCGGATGGGGGCCGTGCCAGCCAGGCGTGGCCATCGACTGCAAGATATCTGATGTTGCATGGTACAAGGCGTGTTGGGGCAAACTCCTCGCCGAGGCTTCTCAACTTTTCGATTCTAACTGCAGATCCTGCGAATGTTCTGCATCTTCCTCACCATCAGCATCATTAGCAGCAGGAAACTGCACATTGCCACGGCGGAACGATTATGTGGATGACGATGATGATGATGATGATGATGCTGATGGTGATGGTGATGCTGATGATGATGCAGATGATGATGTTGATGGTGACGATGATGAGTGACTTTGATGATGTTGACCACCACCGCCACAGCATCATTCTGAGATCGATCAGGCGCACCCTCGAAGCAGTCAATCGCATGAAAATGACGTCCAGCATGATCATGATCATCATCATGAGCATCAACAAACGTATATTCATGGTTGCGTGTTCCAAGTTGCTGCTTTTTCATCTTGACAATCTTCTCGCCCACATCATCGCCACTATCTTAAAACCAAAATCGCTACAATTGCCGGCATCGCATCAGAAATCATGCCCAGGATGCAGCGCCGCTGCAATCATCGTCACTATCAGCATCACCCTAGTTTCAGTGATTTGCCGTGGTACTTGGCATCCTCACCCTTGATATTGAACCTGCGCAGCCTGCATCGCTAAGTGTGCAGCGAGCAAGACCGTCTTCCATGCAGGCTGCCGAAGTGATGGCAACGGTGGCTGAGGCGAGACATGGACCTGAGCAAAGATAAGGTTCAGTTGGAGCTTTCAGTTTGCTCCTCCGGTTCTGCCCACGTGCAGTCGGATTGGCTGGTTCGCGAGCATAGCCTGGCCTTAGAGTAGCAGTTTTTGCTTGAATCGTTCTGCTTTCAAAACCAGACAAACTAACAAGCCTTGCTGACATCACTGCCGATACTTCTCTGTGCCACTGCCGCCCAACCGCAGCCGTTTGGACAGCATGTGAGGGAATTGAAGGGTTCCGACTTCCGACCACTGCAGTTTCAATCCCCTCACGGTTGATCGTACAGGAGGCAGCAAAAGCTCCATGCCGAGCTGGTCGCTACATTCAGGGCGTAGTAGTTTGCCCATCCCAGAGACAGGCCTGCCTGCATCTAGTCAACCATGCAGGCAAGGGATACGAGCTCGTGCGCAACCTGCCCATAGTTGAGGTGCACAACCTGCAGGATTTAGTTTTCAGGTCTTTTCGCTTTCTGTGGTTGGGCCCAGAGCCATGGGCAACTGTTCCGTGAAGGAGGCCGGACCGTGGCCGGAGTCTCGCGAGTAAGTCCGTGAGCTCGCAGAGTCTGCCAGAAAGGTGCCGTGTTTCGATGCGGTGCAGCTGCCGCAGCCACTACCTGTGCAGGCACCGGTGGAGGCAAAGATAAGTAGAAGCACAAAAGCAGATATGCGTGCATGTGTACTGCATATGCATAAATACACACGATTATGTACTCTATATATATATATATATATATTATAGAGTGTGATTGTACTGTATGTATGGAGGTGGTCACCCCCCCTCCCATGATCCACACCTTCGTTCGTGTCGAGTTCCTCCACAATCTCCCGTCTTTGCCGGTTATCTTTCAGGCATACAAGACATCGAAACTTGCGATGCTTTGTAGGCACCACCCACACATATCCCTACTCACTGTACTTGTTTGTGTCATGTGACAGCCACCTGAAACCCATGACGGATGACTGTTTGCTATTCCATGTCGGGTGCCTACTTGCCAGCACGGGCGAATGAGCCCTACTATGTTCTTTTTACAGTTCCAGGAGTTCTTGTGCCTCTTCGTAAGAGTAGAACAGCGGTTGTTTGAATTCCACAGCCCAAAGCAGAAAGAACCGCGGAGGTTGCTTCTTCGTTTTTGTGTCTTTGTTGAAAGAAAGCAGCTGGTCGTTTATTTTGCTGCTACTAACCGAAGCATAGCCTCGGCATGTTTTACCCTTCTTTTGGCCTGAAGAGAAGGGTAGTTGTTCTATGCGTGGTGGAAAAGTAAACCCAACACATTTAGCTCAGAGCCTGAGCGGCCATCCTCCTGCTGTGGATCCCTGTCCAGAGATGGGTACACAAGCTCTTTTATGTGATGCTTCCACCGGTCTCTTTTTTTGCCCTGTCGCAAGCCGCGGGTCACCCGAGTCGCGGGCCACCGGGGGAATTTAGCAAATGAGATATATGATGAACCTGCCACCAGCCGCAACCAGCCCAGATGCCAACAAACCCAACAGCTGAGAAGCCACTAAGCTCGTCTTCGCTGTAGTCGACGTTCATATGCGATGTTGTGTATTGATGTATTTTGATAGTGCTTCCTTTGTCGGAGTTTGTCTTCTCGGACCGGGCTCTTCGATCGGTTTCGCCAAGAGAAGAAAGAGCATCAGAGAAGCTAGCAAGCCAGCCAAACGCGAGAATCGAACATCGAAGGTTTCGCATGAGAATTTCCTGAGCTGTGCTTTCCGATGTCTCCTGAAGAGCATGTGCAACCCTGCTCCTGAGGCCTGCCCTGAAGAATCACAACAACATACCAAGGCTGAGCCCAGCCGCTCGCCGGCAGCCGATGTTTTGGCGGTCAGCGAGGCGGGTTTGCTTTTCAAGAGGAGTTTCGTTTACGGTTCGGGGTGCGACATGCCGGGGAATCCCAAACTTTCGGATCAAAGGATACACTGACCCTTCAATGTTCTCATGTCTTGGCCTTGCTGAATCAACGGAGCACCGAGTTTCTGCCAATGAATGCAACGGCTCACGGTTATGCTACGGAGCCCCATGATTTGGATCAGTTTGTATCCCCCGCACTACTGATCACCGCCATCGAAAACGAATCTTTCGTTCCTGCGCTGACTTGACCTGTGTCCGTGGTCGAGTAGCTGCCCGCAGCGCCTGGCAGGTGCCCTCGCGAAGCCTTGCGGTGGAAATCATCGGCAGCCGTCCGAGGTCTGAAAAGGCCTTCCCTGGCCCCTGTTGTCTCCGCTGTATCATTCCCGCACAGATTCAAGCGGAGCCTGCTACGAGTTGTCCTCTTTTCTGTCAGCGAGCGGCTGGCGCATCAAGTGCTTGAGCCTCCTAGTTCACACCACCGGCACCTTCCCACATGAAAGGCCTTCCAACCAGAAGGCAATCAATTCCACCTGGACCTTGGGAACCGAGGCCACCATAGCAAGGAGACACAACGGCATAGTATGGCATAGTTGTCTTAGCTGGGACTTACGGTTGACAAGGAGGAGCAGGAGCCCTAAGTGCGCCCTTGACAATCCGAAGTGCAACCTGACGGCACGAAGTCGCATGTGGCCCAGGGCGAGGCGCCGGAAACGTTTGCCCCTGTCGCTCGAGGTAGCGCACTCAGTGTCTCGGTCCATAGGGCGCGCTGAAGAAGGCGAGTTTCTTCAGGTGAAGTTGTGGTAACGAACACCGGGTGCAGAGCAGTTTCCTCAAAGATTCATCAGCATTTCCCAAAGCCTGACTCTCAGCCTCCGTGCCGGACGGCCTGGACATGAGCCGGCTCCCTGACACGCGTCGTGGCAGCACAGTTGCTCAGCTTGCGAACATGACGCCGCTGCCAATCACGTCGCCCAGCTTCCAGCTTGTTGCAGCTTCGACCTTGTGACCTAGTTGTGCCACACACATGTACGATGGTGCAGAGTTTGCAGTTGTTGGGAAGCAGATGACCATGCAGGTATTTCGACTGCGAAATTGGTGAATGTCCTGTGCTTGAGGCTGGAACACACGACACAAGTGGGGAGTTTGGGTTCGAGTTTGAATTCCAGTCCTGTTCTTTCAGCACGACCGTCAAGACCTCAACAACATGAGTCCAAGAAGTCTTGACTGGCACCTTCTCCGTCCGCTGTGAGTTGTGTGGCTTTGATTTGGATTGGAAGCTGCTTGCTTGCAGTATCTTGCAATATTGTGGAATGGGTACAGCCTTTCCACGCCTGAGTGTGCATGCCGCGGCCGCCAAGCGAGATCACAAGACCTTGTGGCAAATCGAAAACCTGCGGGTCACGAGCCACATGGGTTCGACCCTTCTCCTAGCCCTCAGGCTGCAGGCTTGTTTTGCTGAGAAGTTCTCCATCAGAGAGCAGATTGCCAGACACATATTCTTCAGGGGCTGAGGATCACTAGCTTTCTCCTGTCCAGGATGAGAGCATCAGTCAGCGACTGAGGCGTGGCCGGGGTCGCCCAGGTGTCTGAATCTTGCGGAGTTTCTGCACGATTTTTTTGCGCCATTTGTGATCTGGTTGTGGTGGTCTTGGAGTTACTTGGAAGCGCGGTGTAGCTGCAAGCGCTCCTCCGTGGTGCATCTTCGACACGTGAACATGTGGATAGCAGAAGCTGCCCTCTGATCGGCAGTGGAGCCGGCAGTACCAAGCTAGACCTGGTTGAGTCCCTCGTCACGGGCATGAACCACAAGTCCGAAGCCCTAAGACTTTATCTCTGGCAGCCTGGTAGGTATGAGTTCCAATCTGGTGCTGTCTATGACGGCGACTGGTTGAACGGTTCCCGCCATGGCACGGGGAAGCAGGCCTCCCCCTCCTTGCTGTCATTGTCGTCGTTCTCGTCGTTCTGGTGATGGTGGTGGTTGTTGTTGTTGTTGCTGTGACAACCACACTTCACGCATGCATGACGGATAGTTCTAGCGTGGTAGAACAGATGCACTACTGTCGCAGTGGTGATGTTTCTGCCGGTAGTAGTTGCGCTCGAGATAGCAGTAGTAGCAGCAACAACAGCAGAGAGCGAGAGAGAGAGAGAGAGAGAGAGATGTTCACTCTACCGAGGGTTGCCTTTAGGCTTTCTTATCGCTGTGCAATTGTTTGCTTACACAAAAGCGGGGGATTACCACTCGAGGTATACCTTCAACAGTGAGCTTGTTCCCATGACCGATAGTCAAGGGGGATGTTCCTCTTCGAGATTAGGGGTTCTTTTTGAGGTTTTGTTTTATTTCGATATTCACTGAGTTCCTGAACCAACCTCCTTGAGATGCAGGTGGCCGTCAAATGCCACATATGTCGGTCGAAGTCAAACTTGACGCCCAAAAGAAAGAAACACCAAGGGGGCTCACACTTGTTTTCTGACATCATGGTGCTGGCTGTTTGTTACCGTCTTTTTTAAGAACAGGTGTTCTCTTGATGAATTCATACCACAATTCCCTAGAAAGCAGGGGGAGTACTGCGATCCCCTTGAATAACAAGGGGGGGCCGAGAGATTCACGTGTCAGCTCTTTCTACTTCATTTGTTTTTCATTATTTCGGTGACTAGTGCTGAATACAGTGAATCTGGAGTGCATGTGTCCTTGAGAACATTCAATTGCCCTATGGTCTTACTCATGTATATCATAGCTTTAGCGACTGGGATGTTCGCTCCTCACTCCCCGCACAACCCGATCAAAAGGATCGGGTGGGCACTTTGCCCGGGGACGGTGACACGTCCCCATGCCCGGGAGAGAGAGATGTTCACTGGAATATCTGTAGGAGGGATGGTGAGACACCCCAGGACACGCGGGCGGACCACCCTGGGCCCCTACCTCGTAGAGAGAGAGAGAGAGAGACCGTAGCCATTTTGGCTCAAGTCGTCTGCCGGGTCTCTCCTTTGCCGGGGGGCCCACTCAGCAACGGCCTCTTGGGCTCGGG